>WYDI02034775.1:0-18451 GCA_009867235.2 Psittacus erithacus
TGTTTGTCAGCCCCTCAAGGTCAGCTTGCTCCTGGCTCTCTCTATGCATCATGACTTGCATTTTCAAACACGGCCTAATGCGGCCTAGCATTTAGTCTGCTTGTACAACTGCTCCAGAGAGCCATGCCCTTTCTCATAAAGCCATTCCTCAACATAACTGGTGTTGAATTCTGAGGTCAACAGTCCCGTTCTCCCTCACTCCCTTTTTATTTAAATGATTTTATGACAATCCCAATACCACAGCTGTATTTTTGTTCAACATACTGTCTATGAAAGGCCCAACCAAGACTGTAATCTGTAATCCTAATGTCGTTTTAAGCATTCAGTGTAGCCTTAAATTTCATATGAAGCAGAAATATCTCAGGAAGAGCAGTGAGGAGAAGGAAAAAAAAAAAAAAAGAAGAGGAAAAGAAGATTGATCACCACTTACCATTAACACTGATAGGCCTTAACACTGAGCATGTGAGCATGACCTCACCTTCAGTATCTGCTCATAAATATTAAAGATCTAGCCTTTTTTTTTTTTTTTAAAGCTATAGTATTTTAACAGCAGTTCTTTGACAAATTTTGATATCACTAGCAAGAACAGCTTGTAATTACCCTGAATGAACATGACACTAAATCTGTGTTAGCCATTACCCAGAACTCTTAGTATATGAGCTGCTTCAGTAATTTCACATTTTATATTTTGGTAAGAAATATTTTGGTGAGGGGATGAAACTTAAAGACTGGATTATTTGAAAGTAAATAAAGATTATTTATAAATTTCTCCATATAAACACAAAAATAAAGTTCCCCATGTAATTAACAGCACGTATCTTAATAAGCTAAAGAGCTTCTGGATTTTGAACTCTCCTTACTAATGTATTCTCTAAATATGGTATTAGAGTGGCTTACCATAACACATGCCTTGATTTTAAACCACAAGAAGCATCTTTGGTTTGCTTGTTGTGCGAGCCTATATCGTAACAGACAATACAGTTTTAACAACTGACTACTACATTATCTCTATTCCAAACTCTAACCAGGTTAGCCATGCTTTAGGACACTACTAGGCATTTCTATTTCATACATTTTGCTGAAGAGACATGTCTGGAATATGGTCACCTAGGGCAGGGCAGTGGTGAAGGGAAATGTCACTCATGGTCATGTTCACAGTTTTACATGCAAGGTAATTTTAATGCATGTCTTCTATAAATTACATAAAGACACATACGTATTTCTTGCTAACTCTTAAAGTGACAAAAATATAAATGCATGCTCCATGCTTATTCACTTTTTTCTGTGACTGGCATACCCTTAATGATTATTTTTTAAATTTACAATTTTAAATAGTTTTTCATACCACTAAGTACAATATTCAGCTCATAAAAGTAGGAAATACACTCCCCCTCCCAGAGCTCCAGAAATCACCTTTGAAACCTTAACTTTCAAAGACTCAGCCTGAAAAAATAATCCAATCTCACATCCTTTTCAAAGCAAGACTAACTCAGAAGTCTCCCTTATCTTTCCACTTGTTTGTCTAGTTACATTTTATACACAAAAAGCAAAATCTGTCAAGACAAATATGAAGAAAAAAATGTAATGGAAGACAAAAATCTTAAAATTACAGTCCTTCACCAGAAGGAAAATCATTATAGCAGCAATTCAAACACTGTCACAGTGTTTGAATACAGCAATTATGAGTAAAATACAGAAATGCCACCTGGAATAGATGCCCACTGATAAAGGTAGAAGAGTACGCACAAAAGGCTGATCACATGAAGAATTTTTCAGCGGTATGCAGAATTATAGATGAGTAAGTCTGAGGGACTCTGCTGCCTTGGTCAGTTTTAAATCACAAATTAAGATTGTAATTATGAAGTTCAAGATTATAATTGCACAGCGATAAAATAATGTAAAGAGTTACTTAAATCAATACTTCCTAAAGATTTTAATGTGTAAAATAGTTGTGCAGCAAGACCTCTTAAAAATTTTAAAAAAAAAAAAAAAAAGAGGGACAAAAATAAGTTTTTGTTAACATACTGTTCTTCCTCCCAGAAGGCTTTCAAGAGCAAAAGTGCAAACTTGCTCTGAAGAAGATAAAGATAAAACAAGAGTGTGCTGTTCCCACTTCCACACCAGAAAGAGCTCCTCTTAGCAGCTCTGTCAAGCAATTCCTTCTCACATGCTCTGCCATAACTCTGCTAGCCCTAGCTGTCATTGAAAGAAGCAGCTTGGATCTCCTCAAAGTTTCTTAGAGTCAGAGCCAAAACAGAAGGTTGTATCAGCAGCTCTAGCAGTTCAAAGACGGGAGACTGGGGAAAAAACAGAAACTAGAGCAAGCATCACACTGGTGCAGAGACAGGATACGCACCTACAACACACTGCCCCCAGCCACACCACTTCTAGCTTCCACCTCACAGGCCTGCTTCCACCTTAGCAGCCATAGTACACAGAGTTGGCTGGTGGTTAGTTTCGTCTCCCATGGCTCTCTTTCAGCATCAGCCAAGTAACCAGGAGTACAACAGCTCACTTGACCTGAGCACACAATCAGTTTTTGGCTGGGTCTTGTACTCTTTCCTTCCTTGCCCAACTTCCCCATGCTTACACACAAAAAAGACACCCCACACCCCACATCTTGTAGGGGGCCTTCAAGTACTGCAAAAATTTGCACCTTCTTAGAATTTGACTGAAATCTGGTAGGCTCAACACTTTTTCAGCGAGGACTAACACAAACAGATACAGACGTTACAACTGCATGTTTTGGTTGAGTTTATCTTAAAATTCAGACTAAATGCACCTAACAGAATGCTTGTATTGTATATTCAAATAAAGTGACTTTCTTATGGTCTTGTAAAGATAAATTAGGGGGGGGAAATAAGAAAGTGACACACTCCTAAAGGGATAACTACGCAAAACTACAGCAAGCAAAAGGAAAAGAAAACCCCTGTAATACCAAGGACATTTCTAATCTCTGCATACCCAGCTATTAACCTGAAATGCTGAAACCTACCAGAACACTGCATCTGTTGGTCAGGAACAGCTTAGCAACCTGGCCCATGTGAATCCTTTTACCATCACTTTGCAGCTATCTTGAGCAAACTTCACAGAATTTAGCTCCCTCAGAAGAAAGATCAAATCACACCTCCTCTGCTTGAATCTAATCAAAGACAGGGATCAGAAACACCACGAGTAAAAGCGAAGAAACAAGAACACAATGGGTACCGTACAAGAACATTTCCTCCTCACCATGCAGGACCTCGCGTCACGGCTCAGAGCCTCCGCTTACCCCTCCCCGCCTCCAGCGCAACGCCTGCTCCTCCCCTTCGCTGTAGCCCCGGCCACCCCCGGCGGCGGCAGCAGCAGCAGCAGCTGGGGTTTCAGCAGTTGTCCGGCTGGCTCCTCCCAGCATTAACGAGGCGTCCTGTGGATCCTGCCCCTATAAACTTCCTCACTCACTCGCAGAGCTGTTAAACTCTTGCTTCGGTTTCAGAACATAATAAACGGCCACAGCAGCTCCACTACAGTCTTTCCTCCAGAGCAGCGCTCCGTTCAGAGTCCTGCCTGCACTCAAATCGATTTCACCACCGTTGCTGCTGGACAGCGCTCTGGCCCAGGCAGCAAGGTCTTGCATGCAACCTCAGAGCCCAAGGCTCTGCAGGCTCCTACAGGAGGCATTACTGTCCTGGCCAGGGATGTTCACGTGCTCCTAGGAGCCAAGAAAGCACGCCAAAGTCTCCTCCTTGATCTCTGATCATCCTCCCTGCAGCTGACCTGTAGCCATTAGATGTGGGTTCAGGACATGCTACTTGCCTTATATAGCAGAATAGAAAACATATGCAAGTCTAAAACAAGAAGATGAACAGATCTGGAATAAAATCAGTGCTGGCTTTACATGTAAATACAGACTGATGTCCTTGAGCAGTTTCAAGCCAGCAGCTCATTACTTTCAGTTAAGTCCTTTGCTGTACCTAGTACTTACTGAGTTTTTCTTTCTCACATGCTATCTTTGTGTTCTGAAAAACGTTTATTATTCGTTTAACACCAAACCAGTGGCAAACAAAGTGGGAAATGACACATTTGCCTTATAACAGATATATGAAACTTTATTCAAATGGTTGATTGCTTTTCAATTGCAGCGCAGCAGGCAATCCTCTATTCTGCCAAACGTGTTATCCAGTGTCACCAAGGGCAGGAATCGTGCATCACAGTGACAGCAGTTCTGAAAAGGTCACAGTTTGAACACCCTTTCACACATTTTTTAATGCTTATTTGAAATATAGCTTGCTAAAAATCACAGAGGGTGAGCTTAGTTCTCAAGACAGACAAAACAACCTCAGTACTGCTCACTTGTTATTTAAAACCCAAGCTGATGAGTTTTAGCCACAGGGGTCAAAATAAGCAAAACTCTCAGTTAAATTATTGACTGAAATTTCTCTTTTACTTAGTTAAAAGTTAAGTTGTTAGGATTTGGTCTCAATAAGCAGACATATGTGGCTTTCTCTGGGGTTAAATATGCTCCTATATGAAACAACATTATAAACAGAAAATTTAAGTTATCTGCTGGGCAAGTAGCCAGCATGAAAAATGTCATTCAATTATCCATGGTACTAACTAGCACACCACAATCCAGATATTATTCAAGTCCCATGTTAGACACTGAATTACTGCTGTTTTGCTGGGTTCTTTTACTTCAAAGTCTTCCCTGCAGAGAAGAGCTGTGATGGCTTTTTGATACTTTCCCCAGGGATCTCTACTAGAAAAAGTAACATAGACTAGACTGAGCAGCATTTATACCATGCCGTTGAAGCGCAGCGTCATTACTGCTTGAGGAAAGCTAAAAAAGAAATGACGAGCATCTTCAGCTTTACTGCTTTGAAACATTTGCTCCTAGGAAATTTGTCATTGTCTTTTTTGTTTGTTTGTTTTTGAGTTGCTACTGGGCAACTGTGGTGGGTCGAGCCTAGATAGCGCGTAAGTGCCCAGCCACTTGCTCAACTCCCCCCCCCCCCCACCCCAGGAATTCAGAAGGACTTCAATAAGGAATTCATTCATTGATTTCCATCAGCAGGCAGACACCCAGCTGCCTCCTGGAAATGAGCACACATAACAGGGCCATGCCTTAACCACCAATGTCCCACCATCCTACTCCTTTCCCACAGAAGTTATTGCTGAGCAGAACGTCCTATGGTGCGGGATATCTTCGGTCAGTTCAGGTCAGCTGTGCCAGCTGTGTCCCCTTCCAACTTCCTGTTTTGAGGGGAACACAATGGGGGAAAAAAAAAGGCCTTGATACCATGCAAGTGCTGTTTAGCAATAGCTAACTCAACACTGGCTTGGTCACAAATCTACAACATGGCAGTATGTGAGCTGCTACGAAAAAAAATAATCCCAGACAGATCCAGTACAGGAGCACAGTATGACAACATTGTAGGCATTAGTAAATCCAGAGAGGTGAGCAGGGATGCAGGGCAGAGGAAGCTAACCTAAACTGTTCATCAGTGGACTCTATAAAAAAAAATTACGCAGAAGAATATTATCACAATTTTTACGTACAGAATTTCTAATTCAATTTATTTGACAAAAGTAGTAAGAAACTCATACTTTCCATGTCCTATATGTTCCATCTTTATGGAAGACAAACATGTGCAATGTAACAATGTAAGGGTTATTAAGGCAGGCTATGATCTTTACACACCCTTCAGAAAGAAAATGGCAAAACACTGCCTACTTGTATACATGAGTATAGCTCTCAAAGGCACTTAACTCAGCTAACAAACTTTGACACCAATGTCTCATATGTGGATTTCTGAAAGAAAAACAAAACCCCAAAAAACCAAACCCTCCCCAAAAAAACCCAACAAAACCAAACAAGCCCACAACCAAACCCTACAAAATATAAATGTCATGCCAAAAGACACGCAATATCTGAAAACAATGTTTTAGAGCCAGTAAAAAGGAGTCCTAAAAAGACTATCTTTACATAGAATAGACATATACATAGTGAAGCAATACTAGTTGCCTCCAGATCTTGTTAAAAGAAAGTAATCATCACAAATAGGCTTGAACTTAGTGACTTAATTCTGCCATTTTAAGTTAGCTATCAAGGCAAGCAGAGCAAAATGCACTGTGTACACATCTCTTTTTCGCAGAGCAGGATTGATCCTATCTGCTCCATCTAGTCAGCTGAGATGTGAGTTTTTTCTGAAGGAGTTCACAATTATAAAAAATATCTACAATTGAAAAAAAGAAAAAAAACCAAACCAAAAAAAACCACACCAAAAACCAAAAACAAACCTAAAAGCTAATCTGTATTAAAACAAAAAAATGAAAAGGCAAAATGTTTTTCCAGATTTTTGTTAGGAGAGAATATTGCTTTATGACAAGAAAAAATACATGGGCAAGTGACGTATCAAAAATCTTCCTGTTGACATAAAATATGAGAATATCACTTTTTAAAAAATTATAAAAGCAATACTCCACATAAACAGTCTACTGTTTTTATTAGTTCTATATTTTTATACTTATTAAAAATTACCTGTTAAACCAGAGAAGTCCATTTAGATAAATATAAAAGTAATTTCTTTCACAGAATATGATGCATTAGTGAGATAACTCAAGCAATTTGACTGCCAAAAAAGTTTTCTAGTTCTGTGCTTAAACTAAAGATATTTTGTATGAAATATAAGCCTTAACAACAACAACAACAAAAGAATAGTTCTGCTGCTAAACCATAGTAAGGCAGTTTTAATTTCATAAGTCTGGTACTCGTCATAGAAATAGTTCACTATAGAATTGATTTTTTTTGTTGTTGTTGCTCTTTTAACAAATATGTAAAAGCAAACAAAAACAAAAATACAAACAGTCCTATCTCTTACATCATGGAAAATCAATCTTACAAGAAAACACATACATATCTTTATGAATGAGAAAGCATTTAGCTTTCAACAGAAAGAAAAATTCCAGTCAGATATCCAACTGTCATGCTTTTTGTATTATTTGATATAACTTCTGTCTAATGACAAATTGCCCTTATTATAAGCATGGAAAAAATGCTGAGGTTCGGGTTTTTTTTTTTTGATAATATTAAAAATTGATAAATGTACTACTACATGTGAATTAATGTAGGGCTGTAGTAACAGATAATCTTTAAGCCTTTTAGAAATACAAGCTACAGAATTAATTGTAGAAAAGCATAAAGATCATTTTCAACTTTTATTCAAGAGAGCGCTGTCTATAAGATTATCTGTATTGATTCATAACTGTCACACTTCTGGTTCACCTGTCACATTTCTTCCCATTGGAAAATGGCAAAGTTAAACTATAAACTGTGGTCAGCACAGCTACCAAGACACTGTAAACTGTTTCAGTGTTTTAGCTACTGAAGTACAGAAACTTTTCAAATTAATGAAAATTAAAATCCTGCTATAATACTTGTTACATGTGTAATTACCAAAAGGAAGGCTGATTTACATACACATTAATAAAGCTAACTAGTTTGTTATACATAATGCTTTCTTAAGTGATTTCAAGTAATTTATGAAATGAGAGACACAGACGTTTTATAACTAGAGAAATAAGCACTGATGTAGGAATAAGAATTTTCAGCTACTCAACATTTTTTATATATATGGACTTGAAAGGTATTGCAGGTCAACAAACCCTGTTTATGCTTGGCAACTCTAAATTATTAATTGCAACAAAAAATAAACATTTAATCAGAAATCCTTTTGAAATTGCAATGCCTTTAAATTTTTACAGTTGTTTTTATCATAAACAGTTTAATTAAATGACTGAAATTATAATGCAGAATATTTTTTTCTCTGTGCTTAAGGGCCGCTAGCTGATCTTTCAATTTATAACAGTTTGAAAATGGCAAAGAAATCAAGATCTGTGTGACCTGACTAATTAAAGTTACTGGAATGATGCAAGCAACTTGCTTAATTTTCCATAAACCAGTTGTATCTTTAGACTATACATTTATCCTTACAGGCATAACTGAATTATAACTGTATTGTTGTTTTTCTATTACTGCATTGTAATTAACATTCATATAATGCTTACATACATTTTAAGTCATGGCAGAACTTATTTTACTGTCTTAATTTTATCTTGTGTGCATATGAAGTAGCGTAGTACTACAGTCTAGGAAAAAAAACAACCAACCAAACAAAAAAAATATAGGAATAGGAATGGGTATGCACTTCTTTTAATGCAGTTTAAGCCATAAATTGCTACAGCTCTTTCTGAAGAATTTGGATGTCAGTATACTTTCAGTCATGCTGGTTAGCACAATCTTGCTGTTAATTGCGCCCTTAAACGTTTCCATTATTTTATACAGCATTTAATCTGCATCATTTTTTGAATGCCCAACCAAAGCTAAACGGCAGCTTAATAGTATTTCTACATGTATTCATAAAGGAATTTCACAGAATTCTGTTACTGCTACAATTTCTAGAAAACAGCAAATTTATGGATAATGTATTTGTGTGTAAAGCTTTATAGAGCTGACATACACATTTCTTGAAAAACAGTTGGAAAATCCATCACCTAGAAAGAATGCTTTTTATTTCCTTTATAGTTATTCTTAATTTTCTACCTGAATTTAATAGCCAATGTAAAAAATATTCATAAATATATATGGCCTAATTGTTTTTAACATAACTTTACTGGAATTGAGTGATTTTGTCCTAGTATGTACACCATGAAAATGTGCAATTATGTAACTCAACATGCTTCTTCCTCTCTCTTCCTTACCCCCACAAGAATTACATGCCTTTCCATCCCGTATTTCCCTTCCTGAAGGAGATTTTTTGAGTGGACAGTAGTCTTGATAGTAATATTCCACCAACAGGAACACCACAGTAATATTCTACCACAGTAGCACCACAGATTACCTCAGCAAGAAAAAAATCTGTGGATTCTACAGCACAGTCAAATCAAACAGATTTTTTCAGAGATGGAGGGAGGTGCATACTCACACTCTCCTGTAACCTGTTACCTGCATGCTATGGTGAAACAGGTGCTCCAGATTTTCAAGGCAGTGATGGCAGCTGAAGCACATAAGAATGCGCTTGCCTCATGTCTTGAACTCACTTATATTTGATCAGTTTAAATTAAATGACACAAGTTTCTATCTGCAGTGCTTGCAGAACTCTTTTAATATTGTTGATGTAAAATGTGACAGGTAGTGAGCAGGTACAGTCTGTCAGACATATTTAGATAGCCTAATATGTTAGCTATTCTGAAAATGTGTAAAATTGCTGAACGTGTGTGTATAGTGTAAAGAATACACATAAGTGTAAGTAGTGTTCTTTAAAATAATATAGTTAATGCACATAGCATAGGACAGTTTAAAAATTACGTTTATCAAACCTATGTTATTAGAAAAGTACTGGAAAATTAAAATGTGAAAGCTAGATTTGAGGAACAGTCTCATGATTTTGATCTTTTGAAGCTGTCAGTCCTCTGTTGGTGAGTACATCAGATGCAGAAATCTTTAATCAAATAATTGCTGTGACTCTGGGTTTTTTGCGTTTTCAGCTGCTGTAAGCAAGTTATTGTTAAGTTTTCTCCCTGTTAACCAAAAGTTCGATTTGGAGGCAGTAACTCTATCCCAGTAAATACTGTGTCACATTTTCCCAGTATATCCTGTTTTCCTAAGTTTGTATTTTTCCATGGAAATGAGAAATTGAAAGCTTGTTTCTTTGAGAAATAATCAATTCTAATGCTCCATACATCATACATCTAAGGTAGGACTGCTGAGAAAGTGATTCAAACCTTGATGCTATTCCAGACTTTGCAGTGATCTGTGGTCCCAAAATCTAAACTGAAAAAATGTACTCATACTCCAGAAAAACTGAAAAATAGTATTCAGACTAGGTCTATACCAGTTACCACATTTACACAGAGAGCTTAGATTGAACTGATGAACGCTGGGATGTTGGGACCATCCATATGGAGAATATGAATTTCTAAATCTGAATCATGAGTCACTGCCCAACTGAGGAGCTGGTGTTGACGAGGCTGGTTTTCATTTAACCAATGTATGAGCATTAAATAATGATTCAAAAAGGTATGTTTTGGAAAAAGTGATCTATTACAAGGTCTTTTTTGCCCAGGTTTTGGGGAGGGGAGGGGTGGGTGTGCTTTGGTTTTATTTTAATCTGATTAACTGATCAGTAGTTTATATTCTTTGAAATCAACAATCATTTTGTTCTGGCTTGGGTTTTCATTCTGCCTTGGAGATAATCTCTTACTATCATCTAGGAAGAGACTGGTTGGTCTGCTCGGGACAACTCCACCTGCTATGAGCACTGCTATGACACCTTGACCTAAATCATTATCCTAAACAACCCCCCAAGCTGTACGAATTTCCTAGATGTGATAATAGCGCATAGATTCATGTTCTTGTTTTGTATCTCTGTAGCAACTAGGTACAAATTAAATGCCCCCAGAGGCAGAAGCTGCATTTTCTGCCTTTGATAGCCATCTCTTTTCCTGTTTTTCTGTGCTGATCCTGTTTTGATCTTTTAGGAAAAGAATCAGTCATTCAATAACATCAATAGCTTGAAACCTTGTAACATTAACATTCTGTCTTTTCTCTCATTACTACCAACTCATTAATAAACCATTATACAAAACCAAAATCAAAACAAAGGCAAAAACAACTGCTGAGGGGAAAAAAAAAAAATCTTCCAAAAAGATTTTCCTGGGTAAATATACTTGATAAAAATAAAAATGAATGACATCTGAAATTATTTGACTCGTATCGATTCTTAAAATCATAAATGTTGCACGTTTTCCTGATTAAAATTCAGAAAGTTTAACATATTAATGTTGGTTTTCATTAGTGATCTAGACACTAGTGCCTGCACACAACACAATTGCTTCTAACTGTTTAATGATGTAATATTAAACAAGACTGCTGTTAACATAGTGACTCTCACTCTGTTGTGAAGGTCACTATTTCTATTTGTTGCATGCACAATCTACACATTTATGTGCCGATTTATAAATATATATCTATGTCTAGGCTTTTCTAGAACAATTGTAACAAGAAGAAAATAATTGCATACATAATGTTATGCAGAACATACAAAGTGCATGCATTGAACAAAGACATGATATCAGAATACTGAAATAACTGAGCAGAGCGGTGAGTGCACCATCTGAGGTTGTGTTGGTACCATCTGATTCTATAGCTAACAGAAAGCATGTGAAATGCTAATGACTAAACCTGGTAGACTTTCAAAGTCTGACTTTGGTTTGGTTTTGTTGTTGGTTTGGAGTTTTTTTCCCTATAATTGGACTTTTCATCATTTTAGTTTAGCACTTTCTTAATTTCAGGACTGAAAATATGAGAAGTCATGCTGTGTGGTTTTTGTGCCTCTATCAATTTCTGTTTACTGAATTCAAGGAAATACCACTTTACTGGACAGACATTAACAGATAGCTCACAAGTGACCCTTGCTAGATAATTGGATCTACACTGATATAAAAGTAGAGTGAGCAAGCTATGCTCTTGATTCAATTCAATCTGTGGTGAACAGCAGATTTTTAAGAACAGTACTGACAGTGAGCTAAGTTCATACTGAACAAATATAAAAATATACATAAAAACCAAAACAACTGACAAGTGTTTAGTAGAGTGATTTTTCTAACTCTATCCTTATTTTTTACCATTGTATTTTAATAAAAAAGAAAAATCTATCTTGACAGTTTCTCAGATAGTTTTTAGTGATTTGTGATTAGTGATTTTTATTTGATTTAGTACTTTTGATTGTAGAATAATATGCAATTTCATAACCATATCTAACAGACCCCTTTTAAGAAAAAACACCCCTCAAACAGCAAATGAACAAAGTATTACTTTGTCTCCCAGTTTTCAATTCAGTCCTCGGAATCTAATGACCAACAGCAAAGGCCATACTCCTACAACTTTCTGAATTCAGCCTCAAGATCATTTTGGCTACCTTTCCTTTATCCAAATTTGTGGGAGGTAAGAACCTTTGCTGCAGTTCAGGGCTCCTGGAGAATAGCTATTAGTCTGAAAAACAACCAGTGTAATGCTTGGAAAATCAATTTGTTCAGACTGAACTTGAGTTTGATTGAAGATACAAAGATTGGGAAAAAAAATAAAGTGAAACATCTTAACCACATGGTTTTGGTTCCTAAGTTCACATCTAAGGAAACACACAAAACACAGCTAAATAAATTGTAGAATACCTGGTTCTTTTTGTTTATTTGGGTCAGCTAAAGCATTGGAAGAAAGGCACTTCTGTGTTACAATGTCAAAGGAGTGAATAATCCATACTTCCACCATGAACTGCTTTCAATACCAAGTTGTTTGAAATGTTTTCCAGTGTAAGAATATCCCCCTATTCATATAACATACCATTCCGTTGCTAATAATTTACACCAAAAAAAAGGAAAACAAATTGAAGATCAAAACAACAACCATTCATGTTTTAACCTGCTTTAATTTGAAAAAGTTATCTGTCAGAGATCTACTAAACTCTCCAGTTAAGTTTATGTTACTCAGCGGTTCTGGGTGGGCTTGAATTAAACATTCAGTGATCATGCAGAAAATAATTCAGCCTCAGATTAAGAAAATAAGGGAACTAAATAAGGCAACTGTTTTGCAAAACAAAACACAGAAGCCTTGTATTGAACTACGGCTTTATCCTCTTCAACACCAGAAAACAAAATTCAATTTTGCAATGTAAAGTAATGCAAGGATTGTATGCTGCTTTGTTGCTTCTTCACAAGAGCCTTATTTTGCACAGTTCTTTCTTACCTCTCCTAACTTTCCTAATATTTTCCAAGAGAAACCAATTTTGCATTAATTCAGTCAGGTGCAAATTCTGGGACTTCAATAGTCTGAGTTCTAGTATGGGTAGAAAAAAGTAATCATTACAGACTTGGACACAGCAGTAGGAATTGGTTCTTGAGATTATAAAATTTTGTGAGCAAGATGAATTCCCTCAAGCATGGCAATTCTTAAAAAAAACCCTAGTGACAAGGACTTGGCTGTGAGGAAAGACTATAATTTCTTCGTTCCCCCTAGAACAAGAGGAATGTTAGAAAATAAAGTTGTACTCAGTAGGATTTTTTTTGTGTGTTTGTTGAACTATTCTGAAACAACCTCATTGAAAATGTAGCTTTCCTGAAAAAACAGCTCATTTGAAAACAAAGAAGAAAAGCAAAACATTACAGGCGTGTAAAGAAATGGGAGGAATATAGGTTTATAAAGCGTAAGCTGAAGCAGAAAACAGTAGGAAAACCATAACCCAAAGGCCAGGATGATTCAAGTGTTAAATAAAACTATGAAATTAAATCTACTCTGAAATGAAATCTAATCTTAAAAAGACAGCATTGCAAGTATGCATGAAATACTGCATAATTCATTTTATATAACATCACATGAAAACAAGTCAAATAGCATTAAAAACTAGATTTATTTTAGTTCTAGTGCTGACACAGTCTTTTAAAAAGAAACATCAACAAAATCTGAGGGTAAACTGAAAAAAAAATTGCATTTTATGAGCAAGTCCAACAACATCTATCACCAGACAAATAACTCTGTATCCCTATATTAGGCTACATATCCAACTATTTTATAAACTGTGTGTTCCAATCTCTTATACAACAGAATTCAGGGAATATTGACGTGTACTATGTCCTGAGTCCAAAAAATATAGTAATTCTGAAGAAGAGAAAACAGGAAAGTAAAATGTGAGGTAAAAAGAGCTCTTATTGACAGCTATTTGTCAAGGATTCTTCAACATAATTCACATAGCTTGTGTGTGAAGAGGGATGCATGAAGAGCAAAGGACACTTGCATTCTTCTCTGTGTTTTACAGAGTGAGGAGGGAGATGTTATCCTGGAACTCTTTGATTGCTTCTCCTAATACTGCTATCCCTTTTAGAAAGTAAAATGGAAGTGCAGTTCTTCAAGAAAAAGCTGTGACTCTCAGCTATCCTAATAGTTTTAAAGATAGCTAGTGGATCTTTTGGGGGGAATAAGGTGTTGCAGTCAAACATTTCTTGTTCTTCCTTCCAAAAACCTTCTTTCCTTTCTATTATCTTCTCTTTTGTTCCAATGAGAGAGAAAGGAAACTTCTCTCTGCTGAGATTCTGGGCCTAGATTCTTTTGCTGAGATGCATAAACACCCACATATTTTTCCTTAGTCAGTCAAAACTTGTTTAATGTGAAAAGCTTTGCTAGGTAGCTTTGTTATTCAGTATTTATTTTTTCTTGTATTTCTGGTAGTGGGATAATAAAATCCGTAATTATGTGATACTGAAAGCTGTGACGAACAGTCATCCTATTCTGGTCTTCCTAGGCCATGCTTTCTGACTTGCACTCTTATAAACAATGCATGAACAGATGACTTTTGAAATACATTTTGTATTGCTACTATGCAATAAATGCATAGTTTATAAACATCATCTACGTAAGAATTATCCAGGGAACACTGTTTGACAATGATACCAAACTGAGTGGGGAAGTGGACACTTTAGAAGGGAGAGCCACCCTGCAGGAAGACCTGTGTAGGCTGGTAGAGTGAGCTAACAAGAACCTTATGAAGTTTAACAAGGACAATTGTAAGTTCTTACCTACGTAAACACAATCCAAGAGTCTAGCACAGGCTGGGATCGACCCTGCTGGGAAGCAGCGCTGTGGAAATGGACCTGCAGGTCCTGGTGGACAACAAACTCAAGAAAAGTGAACAGTGTGCAGCTGTGTCAAAGAAAGCCAACAGGGTGTGGGTTATATCAACAAAGGCATCACTGGCAGAGATAAAGATGTCATTATCCCACTCAGTGCTTGTCAGGCCACACCTGGAATACTACATTCAGTTTTGGTTCCTGCTATTCAAAAAAGATGTGGACAGGCTGGAGAGGGTCCAGAGAGAAGGGCCACAAAGATGATCAAAGAACTGGGAATCCTGCAGTATGAGGAAAGTCTGAGAGAGCCGGGGTTGTTTAGCCTTGCAAAAAGAAGCCTCAGGGGAGACCTTATCACCATGTTTCAGTATTTAAGGGGTGGCTACAAAGAAGATGAAGACTCCTTTTTTACAAAGAGTCACATGGAAAAGACAGAGGTAATGGGCACAACTTACTCCTGGGTATATTCTAACTGGACACAAGAGGAAAAATTTTCACAATGAGAACAATCAGCCATTGCAATAATCTCCCCAGGGAAGTGGTGGATTCCCCAACACTGACCACTTTCAAGGTTCAGATGGACAGGGCACTGGGACATCTAGTCTAGGTCATGTTTTTTGCCAAGAAAGGTTGGACCAGATAATCCTCGAGGACCCTTCCAACCTGGCATTCTATGATTTTATGATTGAAATAGACTATATCACAACTCTACAAATTAAGAAGTGATGCATATACAAAATAGGATGCTTATGGCTTTCTTTTAAAGATGATTAGCTTCAGAATGAGCTTCCAGTGATGTCTACACATTGAACAATGTCTGTTCACGGGGAACAGGAAACAGATTCAAGCTTAATTTCTCTTTACAAAACTCCAGTGTAAAACTGTGCACTGATATGGTCATCTATGTATCAGTTTCTAAGTAGAATATTTCTGACAGATCAAAAATTAACTACAAAATAACATCCACACCATGCTGATGTCAACAGTTAATACAGGTGAAGAAGAAAATACTGATCATTAAAGTGAGCTGCCTTTTTCCTAAGAACTCCAGCAACTGTAAGGTACAAAAAGATCTTCAAGAGGCTAGTGAGCAGGACTGACACAAACAGGGATCCTTGTTACTGACAAAGGGATGCAAATATTGAGGGAAAGGTGTTATTGCTCAATTCCACTTCAAGAGGAAAGGTCAGTGAGTTGCTAAAATTCGTCCAAAAAATCTTGTGTGAAATACCAAGACACTGGAAAAGGAGGAAGCATCAACCGCTACACATTTTGCTGGTGCAGACTTAGCCCATTTTCTTTTCACCCATAGCATTCAAATTTTGATCAAAAAATTATCCTAATTAAATCATCATTCTGAAATCAAAATATTAGAGTAAATTGACACATATGGACTCCTAGGCATATCAAAGACTTCAAATAAATCTAGTAGTTATTAGATAGATGATCTAAAATCTTTGCAGATTTTGGATTAATCAGTCCTGAAGTCCAGTGCGTTGTGCTTGGATATAAAATGAAGCTATATGTATGTAATATAAAATGCTTCAAAAAAAAATTTCTATTTTAAGATTAAAAAACCCCAAACAAAACTAGTAATATCTAAATTGTTTTTATGCAGAGTAGGGCCTTCCCCTCATTATTAACTTCACGGGGTTTTTTGACAGTACTTGACATTCTCATAGAGTCTTCTTTAAACCTGAGGAGGGAAGCATCACATTTCACCAACTTTTATTAGTTGGCATACTCATAAGGCAAATCTAATCTCTAAATAATAGTGTCTTTTATGTTGCCTTCAAGAGAGTCACATGCCAAAAGCTACTAAAAGACTAAACCCACTGTAAAATAATTGTAAATTATCTACCAGGTATTGCTATGGGCCTAGATTCTTTTGCTATGCTCCATCATACATATTAGCTAGCCTTGTGAATAATTCTACGCATAAGAGGTAAATTTTAGAGTAATTGCTAATAAAATCAGCAACTACTCAACATGAAAAAAAGAGTAGAAGAAAGTGATTTAAAGAGAAAAGTACTTCAAAAGGTGAGGAAGAATTTAGTATGCTATTTTAAATGCTCAGCTACATCTTCAATATTAAAAGCCAAACATTTCATTAGAGAAAGTACATCTGTCAGGTAAATAATATGGTATTGTTCTACAACTGTTTTAATTTTGTGTTTGTTAGGATTCTTATTAATTCAGTCCGTGTAATATACAGAGAGTGATTCCACAAAATCAAAATTGAACTTGTACTGAAGAAACATGATGCATGTAGCAACATGAGGAAACAACCAGCGCTCTGTGTTCAAAAAATCAATTATTCCTTTTCATAGGGATTCTGATAAAGAACTTTGGAAAAATCATTATGATCCTTTACGGTTAAGTATTTTATAAATTCAAAAGGAAATTACCTAAAATCTGAAAGAATAAAGAATGCTTGTGAACAAATAAGTATAAATACAATGCTCTATTAGATAAGACTTTAACTTCAGATTTTCACCTCCCATCACATATTTTCCATCATGTGATAAAATCACAAATACACTGAAAGTCACCTCAGTTGCTTCATTTCCTGTTCAACATACTTCAGGGTCACAGAAGAGTTTAAAATGCACTAGTAAATATTTTGATACTAGAACACTGAAAGAATAGCTATCATATTGAATGAAGCTGACTGGAAAATACTGCACTTGCCAGAACTGGTTAATGATTTTCAGTTACATAGATTTTTACTAGAAAAAAATGCATTTATTGGAAAAAGAAACTTTCCATGGGAAGACATTCACTTCAAAAAATTGACCAGATAAAGTGTTTGAGACTGTAATAGAGAGTAGTTGGATTTTTGCTGAGGGCACAGGATACTGGATCAGCTCACATTTAAAATAGGTTGAAGGCAATAGAATTTACTGATGGCAAAAATCCTCTCAGTTCTGAAAACATAACAATAAATTCTGAGAAGTCTCAATTCACTGTCACCATGGAATTTTGATTTATTTCTGAAACAAAAGAGCACCAGCAACTTCAGTTGAAAATTTGTCCAAGTTTGAGTATACTTTCAGTTTTCCCCATACTGAGAAAGTTTTCTCCATACATCTCTGAAATAGTGCAGTCAGTTTCTATACTGGAAAGCAATTCCTGTTCCCTTCACAGCTTGTTCCATTAATACTATTCACATTAATGGGACTCAGTAGTGTAAAGCTTCTTTATAGAGGGTACACCTAGGGTTAAGCTTTAACCATATAAAAATCTGGCAACAGATAACACAGTACAGGAGTCATATAATCTGTTCAGAGCTCTCATCTCTTCCATTCTCTTGCAATGAAATGAGTGTTCTTTCTAGTGTCATTTCAGAAAAGAAAAATGATGAATACTGCTCATTCTGCACTAATACACATGCACATCTCTCTTCTCTGCTGTCATTTGCAATACTTTAGAACAGGATTTTGTCATTCCTTCTAACATACAGAACCTAGTACTTCTTTCTTTTTTTTTCCCCATTTCTGCTACTCCAGCCTCAAATAACTGCATCTTCTGAATGCTGCCTTCCTTCTGAGTTAAACTATTTTAAAAGTACAAAAAAATTCTTACCCACCCCAAGATAATTTTCATGTTCATCTGTTGAATTCTAGTAAAGGTAAGAAGGAATCTTAATAAAATTTATTTCTCCCTGTTGTGGTTTAAGTTTAGTCGTAAATTAGACAAAGCATGTAGCCTGCTCGTCCCCCCCCACAACCTGTCCTTCCCCCCACCCCCCCCAGTCCCGGAGGGATGGGGAGGAGAATCGAAAGAATGCAACTCC
>WYDI02034776.1:0-47442 GCA_009867235.2 Psittacus erithacus
AGCAGTAGCTACAAACATCGGTATTATCAGTACTGTTCCCAGACCGAAAGTTAGAAACACAGCACTGCACCAGCTACGAAGAAGGAGAAAAAATGACTGCTGCTGCTGAACCCAGGACAATCATTCAGCTCTTTTACTTTCCAGAGTCAAGCTGCAGGTGGCAGAGGATTGCCCCATTTCCTTGCTGACCTGAGCAGTAATCTTAGATAGCTGGAGAAGCTCACGTATCAGATATACCAGCCCAGCAGCATCATACAACAGGGCTCAGGCTTCTGTATGTTGCACATAATTGCTCCTGTAGAATGCTTCCTACAAGAAGCCCTGTTCCTAAACCCTGTCTTAGAAACAAAACCACTGGATACTGCTACAGTAGATGAAACCAACAGCAGGCCTTTTCCAGCAGGTGTTATTTTTGTCTAGTTTGTCTGACTTACTCCCTCTCAGTTCTATCCACTACTCACTTAGCTGACACCATAGCAGTATCTATATGAGTGAAAAAGAGATCTATGTCCCACAGGCCTTGAGCAAATCAAGGTCTCTGGATTCATTTCTTTTCCCATCCCCATGGTCTTTGGAAAAGATTGCTACTGTTGTGGAGCAGAGACCATCTCTTTCTGTACAGGGCTAAGCCCTGTGTGGTTCTGCTCACAATAATAAAGTCTATAGTAGAAATAGTAAGAACAACAAGTGTTCTATCTACTCAAAAAAGAATAAGACAGTTAAATAAATTCTTAGAAATCTCTAACTGGCTTGCAAAGTATAAAAAGTAATGTTAAACTAAGCCATCCTATAATCTTTTTACCATCATTATTGTCTTAAATTTACAGCAGAGCCTGAGGCTTGAGAATGGAAAGTGTGCCAAGATGTAACAACATTTAAGCAGGAAGAAAGCCCTAATTTTCCTAATATAAAAAAAAAATAAAGAGAAACAAAATATAACAAAACATCTTCTTCAATGCTGGGGAGAATACCCAGAAATCCTTCAACATAAAGATTCCCTGGGACTTCATCTGAGAATATGTTAGCACATGTAATTGAACTAGGGCCTGGAATCATTGCATCAGGTTGACTGTACACTGGGTAACAGACCACAGGACAAATGACAAAGCAAAAGGGAGTCAAGGGTCTGAATCAGTTGTGAGTCTACCACGGAAAGAGCAGAAAATACGGCTGGAAAGACTTTTGTCTAGTCCATCCTCTGCAAGGCATCCAACCTAAACTTATTCATAACAGATATTTACCAAATATTTTTCAAACCAAATGATTAGCTTCTGCTACACTCCGGAAGCAATGGGAAGAAGCAACACACTGTTGGCTTCTTTAACATTTCCCCTGGCCTGATGGATGCTCCAACTCTGATGCAGGAATGTTTGATCTGGAGCAATAGGCCGTGATGCAAACCTGCTCTGACAAGACAACAGGTAAGTGGTTGGAATTGACATAATCTTCTTGCCTTAGAAAATGAAAATGAAAAGGGCACCTAAGGCAACAGCAGAGATGAAAATGCAGTCTGCAGCTCTCAAGATGCTCAAAAGGGGAAGAAACACGTTGGAAAGATACAGTCCAGTTAGACTACAGAAGGCACTGAGGAAAACATTTTTGCCCTACAAAACACTAAAGCACACAGGTTAAAGCATATCATCAATTTTGTTGGAACTAACTATATTTTAAGAGTTTTTCTGTATGTTGCTGAAATGCTACCCTGCACTCAAATCAACTCCCATTGATTTGATCCAAAGCCCATTAAAGTTAATCAAGACTTCTCCTGCAGCTTTGTAGGAATTTGGATTGTAAGGGAGGCAAAACTGTCTGACTCTTTATAGCTTCATACATTTCTACTGCTTCAGGAAAATTAAATGGACTAGTAATGGTTTTGGGGTGAGGTTGTGGTGTTGGGGTTTGGGTTTTGGTTGTTTTTGGGGAGAACAGGAGGGGTGTTTCATCCCTTACTCATTTGTCTATTCTCCACTGACACAAGTTTCAGAAGATGTATATTTTTAAAAGTTAAAGGTGAAGAAATGGGGTTCCTACAGATCCTAAGGAAACCTTCTACCTGATATTAACAAAATCTTAAGGAAAGCAGCTTTTATTTTAATGGGTTGTCTCCTTTACTCCAGCCGATGGTATTTTCAGGTCATGAAAAATAGTCATCTGATATCTCATCTATTGAAGAATTATATAAAACATTTTGTATACGACTACCTTTTTAAATTATAAACCACTAGGATGCTGGTAAACTATAAAATACAGGAACAGAACCTGAACACATTGTTGCATTTTGGTCCTATAAACTGTTTCTGTTTGCTAAGAGCTATTCCAGTTAACTGAATGATAAGAAAGCATGAAGAGGGAAGCAGTATGAGTAGCCTTTAATGCAATCCTTGCACTAGACTGAAAACCACACTGCTGTAGCTCACTGCTACTGCTGGCCAAGTTAGCTATAAAAAAAAAAATCCTCTTCGGCCATACAACTGCACTTCTTGCCTGCAATGTAGATACACATGGGCTTTAGATTGGAAAGAAGCAATTCCACATAGGTAATCACAGACTGCAACTGTGCAATAGCCTAATTCCTTGAACAGAAAGTTCTCTCACAGGCTCATCCTCAATCATTTCCAGAAACACAAAATTAGTTAACTAATGGGACACATTAACTAATTAATTCACTCATATTATTCACTATTAGTATACACTGCTTCTCAACAGATCTGACAGCCTGGTTAATGCAATTCCTGATGCTGTGCTGCTCCTTGCCTCACAACCACTGTATTTCTGCATTATAGCATAAACACAATGTTCCATTTTTAGAAAGAGTTTGCCTGGGAGAATGTTTGAGCCTAACACAAGCTGAGGGCTCATACAGAAAACTGGAATACAGAGGTCTGTGACATTTAACTGATACCACATTTTTGTGCAGTGGACCGGTATTTTACGCATTCAAATAATGCTGTATTAAAGCAAGACTTATAAATTTGGTCCACAAAGACTTGAGACACTACTGTCACCTGGTCTGGGAAACATCATTTCTAGTTCTAAAAAAAAGTAGTCATATTGAAAGAAGAAATGAACTGCAAACCTAAATTTCAGACAAGCAAGTTGGAAATATTTCACTTAAGTAGCCTGGCCAGTCACAAACATGTTATGTGGAGTAGCCAAGAATAGAATCATAATCTCACATGTCCAAGTCTTGAGCAGATGCAATTAAATCTCCTTACCGTGAGTTTAATAAGCTTGTAGCCATGTAGGGAAGTGGATTTACAGAATGAAGGTATTCAGAATTCATAGTTTCACGTGGAATTTCAAGAACTTTGAGGAATATTAAATGTTTTCATGGTACAATCTTCTACACTGAAGTTACAGGAATAATTTAAAACATTCAGTTAACCACACCTGCCTTTTTCGCTTATCTCCCTTCTCACACTGGTAGACAGAAGATAAAATTACAAATTCTTGGGAATAGGAATGGACACCATGGATCTTATAAGTTTTGGAGTCCGTTTCGTTTGGGAATCATTGGCTGGTGCTATAGTTCTGCCTTTTAAAAGCAATTCTTCACCTTGGGAAAAATAAATCCAGAAAATTACACAAACTAAATGGAATTTCCAAAATTCTAGTACACTTTCTGTACTTTTACAGACATCAGCTTTGTCTTAAGCTCCTAGTCAAACAGAAGATAAAGCATCACTTTCTTTGTGCTATAAATCAACTCAGCCAAACTGCCCCCTGGCTTTTTTTTCCCCAAGCAACTTCTTTTTATCTTGGCTAAAAGCTTCAGTTATTTGCTTAAGACAATTAATGTTATTTGCAAATCCTACAGCTTCAGATAATGGGACAATCAGTTCCCCTACTACAGCTTAGAAAACCTATTTGCTAAAACCCTGCAGCTATATGAAGGAGATCACTCATCTGAAGAGAAACACAGAACTACTTGCCACCAAGCTAAAACTGATGAGACCTGCCACATATCTCAAATGCTACATTATAGGTAGGCTCCTGACGGCATGCAGACTGCTGGGAAATCATCCCTTAGCATGTCACAGGAGGATCATGGTGAATTATTTTCACAGCACTAAAAGTTTATCATTGCTCAGTAGCATTTTTTGGCTACTACAGTCCTGAAGCAATGACACTACTTCACAATACTAAGCTGCATTAATGTGCTCTCCAGCTGTGCATGCAACTTGCATGGTCTCCTTCAGGAAAGCCACTTTCTCCCAGAAACCAGCAATCACTGAAACATTTGTTTATACATATTGGGCTTCATTTTCTCTCTTTCATCAAAAAACGATGCTCAGCTACAAATGCACTGTGTGTTGATCACTACTGTGACCTAGACCCATTCTGGCCTAATAACTGTAATGAAAGCAGTGGATGTGCAAGTCAGTTTTGCCCCACTATTACCAGTAATATTCAGCAGAGTTTGTGCAATGCCTGTGTGGATGCAGAATACCACAGAAACCACTCAGCACTCAATACTCTCTGTTCTGTAGCTGGTTTCCCTCTTGGCAGTTGAAAGTGAGAGAATAGATTTGATTGTAAATCACCTGTAACAATTCTGCAACATATACATGCCTTGCTAGGAGGCATAATCAAGTGATAATGAAGGCACTGTGATTTAACAACACTGCTACTCACAAAATTTTTTTTTATTCAATACATGTAAAAAGCAAATCATTTTATTGTCACTGACAAAAAGCTAACACAAATAAATTCAGCTGAAACTATGACAAAAATCAGACTGACCTTTTCTAAAGCAGTGCTCTGCTTGCAAATGCTATATACTGTTATGACAACAGAGAATTGGCCTTGGCATCCTGATCTTACAGTGGCTACAAATATGCACTTCCATGGAAATGATATGGAGAGGACCCACCAAATGGTAACTGACACAGTTTTAGCTTAGGAGGTTCAGACTGGACATCAGAACAAAACCATTTGCTTAAAGAGAATAGCACAGCACTACATTCAACAGACAAGAGCCACAGCTGACCTGGTCTGGTGCTGATCAGAACCACACTTTCAGTAGAAGGATGAACTAGATTGCCTATGGTTCTAAGACACAAAATACCTGGAGATGTTTTATGATATAACGTCATGCACGCACACACACATATAAATAGATATCCAACTGGTCATCTTGTATTGCTTCAAGACAGTTTATATAAAAGCAGCTTTCCAATATAGAAACATTTAGAGGAGCTACTGCTCTTTATCTTTAATGCAATTGCATTCTTTGTCAAGAATAGTGAAACAAGGCAGGGTGCTAGAATCAGCCCAGTATGTTTTGCATAGAGCCAACCAAGTTCACAGTCATTTCATGTAAAGGCTGCATGTTTTAAAATAGACAACTCAAGGTCCTACGACAAGGAACAATTACATTTGTGTGAACAGACCTCCAAGAACAACAGCAATGTCTGTAAAACTGGTACCTCTCAATTTGAACCACAAATGCCTGCACTGGAAATAAGGTGAATAAGAGGCAAAATACACAGCAGTTTTTGATTCAGTGGGAAAACTGGTTGTTTATTGGTAGGTTATACCTATAGTGTGGAAGTAATCTTTACCTTCTAATTTAGAGTCTGAGCTAGTTCAGTGTCTGGGCTCCAAAATGTTACAGCAATGAAAGAAACAAATACTGAAACATACATCATTACAAAAAATTCACTATATCCAGCATCTCACACAGCTAGATGTGAGCCAAATTTGAACTGGAAGCCATACAAACGTATTAGCATAGCACTGTATTCAGTCTAGCAAGTCCAAAATCTCAACAGGGATTATTAGTTTGAGCACAGAACTGCACTAAACTGCCTGTATATCTTCCAGTCTGCCATGGGCTCACATCCCACTGGCTCAGAGCCTGGGCAGGCTGCGTCTGCCTGTAGAAGGCTATGCAGGAGCACTAAGTTATTTAGAGTAGAATGAGGAGACACTGAGATACAGAAGCTCCACTTAAACACTTTTCATTCCACTACCATGAGTCTTCATATTAACAAGTCAATCCACATCGACTTGTAAACTACAGCTACTTTATTCTGCTTTATTCTGGGTGTATGTATATGGTTTGCACCATGTTGGTACACTAAATAGGCCATTAAAAATAAAATAAAATAAAATTAAAAAATTAAAAAAAAACCAACAAAAAAAAAAAAAACACCACCAAAATAATTTGATTTTGCACCATTAAGATACCCAACTAATTTTGTATAGCTTCAAGTCATTAGAACACAGTGAAACATAAACACCTTCTTAAAGTGTCCCGGTCTCTCAAAGAGAAAATATATCCCATGACAAAAAGTTATGTAACTATAATCACCTTTCTGGATATGGATTGATAACATGAGGGTAAGAAAAGGCAATCATAGATGCCTTTAGCTGCTTAAGACCAAACATTATGAATTCAATGTCAGAGCTAAAACACACATTAAAAGAAACCAAATTAGAGTTACATATGGAAACAGATCACTACATCATCCAAACAACATTCAATCTTGTCAGCACAATAAGAATGCTAATCATAAAAATTTGGTGCCTAAGACATAACTGTGTGCTATTTCATGGTATTACTGAATGCAAAGAAACATGTATAAGAGCAAAACCAGATACGTGCATTTCTCGCTTCAACATTTCAAAATACATTCAGTGGTACACAGGATGACTGCACTTCCCATCACTGGTTTCATACTCCCTTCCTAAAGATCCAATGCTGGTAACAAGCAAAAACTAGAAGTACAACTTAGAAGCATAGAATCAACTAGGTTGAAAAAGACCTTTAAGATCATCAAGTCCAACCATTACCCCAGGACTGCAAGTCCACCACTAAACCATACCACTAAGGGCCTAAACTGCACATTTTTTTTTTAACACTTCCAGGGACAGTGACTCCACCACTT
Source organism: Psittacus erithacus (assembly GCA_009867235.2). NCBI lineage: Eukaryota > Metazoa > Chordata > Aves > Psittaciformes > Psittacidae > Psittacus > Psittacus erithacus. Next base: position 6,894 of record WYDI02034776.1, read on the forward strand.
TCCTAGGCAGCCTGTTCCAATGTCTGACTACCTTTTCAGTGAAGAAGTTATTTCCTATATATACATCTAAACCTCCCCTGGTGCAGCTTCTTAGGTTAGGGTCACAAACCACAGCCAGTTATTTAAATAAATAAATAAATACATACATACATGTGTCTATACAACAGTTAGGGGAGAGGAAAGATTTCAATCTAGTGGAAGGAGCCAGGCAGATAAATCCTGGATATACGACATTTTCTACAACACAGGAAACTAGCATTATCACTATTTCCCTCCATATTTCTTATCTGCTCCAAGATCACTGGTCACATGTCAACTCTAAATGCCATACCTTAAGTACCTTGTAAATCACAGACCTGTCAGTATGAGATTTTTAACTGCAGGAGTCCACTTAAGGTAGTTCAGTAGCAGTTAAAACAAACATGCCACTTCTAGCTACTGACTGAAGAGAAGCCCATGAGAATTAAAAACAGTGAGCAGCCAGCAGAGAAAGCTCAAAGTAGCATTCATTCCTTCCCACCCAGAATATAGGGACTTTGAGTCTACCTTTCTGACTCAGGCAGAAATTGCAGTAAAAATCAAAGGACCACACCCCACCTAAAAAGCAGAGCACTATATTCAAAAAAGAAATTTCTTCAGAGAGCTGGTCTGGCACTCAAACATTGGACATCATCCCCTGTAAACAATATGTTTTATGTAAGCATAAACCAAAGCCATACCCTTTTTAATACATTCCCACAATCTTGGGTTACTGGCACAAAATCACAGTTTTCTTCAGCACAGTCAGCCCCACAGGTCAGCTTGATGCTTTGAAATATTATTAGCTATAGTTTCTTAAATTGTAACTGTAACTGCCTTCCACAGAAATGTTTGTGAAGTTCCCTAGAATGAATCCAGGCCATTTTATTCACCATTGTCTGGTGTTCTTTTTTCCTTCATTCAGAAGGACTTTCTTTTTAATTTGACAATCAGTTAAAGAAACTGCAAATAATTCTTATGATTCAGTCAGTACCTGTATCCCCATCATAAACTTTCATACACATACACTCAGTGCAATATTTTCTAAAAAAAATGAACCCCTTTCTGGTGACTGCAGCTAATATTCAGAAACAGAGCCATAAGGCAGCAATAGACTTACAAATCAGATTTCAGCCTGAGCCAACTGTTTTTTTTCCAGTATTATTCCCTTTATGACCATCTGTCCCACCTGTTAATGTGGTTTACCCCTCAGATGGCCTCTCTACTACAATGATTTGCCATTCTGGCTGACATACAAGTATCAATGGAAAGGAAACTGGATTAAGTCCAACTTTGTGCCACCAAGTATTTGGAGAACCTGCCTGACTGAAAGTGTAATTAAATCTGCCTTCAGTCTCCTTCAGTTTATGCCCAGCTCACCTACAAACCAAACACTGTTAGAGCTTGTTGACACTGTATCTTCCTTCTGGACTGCCTCAATGAGTGGAAGGAAACAGTACATTGTGGTTACACAAGAGTGTTCTCTATATAAAGCAATTTTTGATCTAATACACTAGCACACTCTACTGAATGAATCTACTGAGATCTATCCTGTCTATTTATTAAAGGTAAGTTCACAAAACAACCCTACACTCCATACTTGTTAATTCTCAGGGTTTCAAAACTGATTGCATGCCTGGTTTTGTCAACATTTTCCAAATCAGTTCTGGCTGAGCAGTCATCCTATATCTTCCTTCTTGGGCAGAATTGCCAGAGACACACAACACAAAAAAAATGAGGAAGAGAAGAACTGGGAAGGGCTAAGAATGGGGGAAAATGAATTAAGTGACATGTTGCTACATGGCAAAATTCTTTAGTCACAGACTCAAGAATTCTTTGCTGTTTTCAGTAAGACCAGCATCAAAATAAATCTTATCATTGAGTCCAACACATTTTCTGCACATTTATTTTCCATCTCTGGTTAAAGACTGTCAAATAAAACGGAAATAACTACTTAAGCATAATTCAGAGGACTGAACAGCAGTGACATCAGGAAGAACATAACAGTTACAAAGCGTATCTTAATAATTTCATCTCATGCACTGCTGACAATAGTCAGCAATAACAGGAAGGGAACTGCTGAAAAAGCACAAGTGAAGTCACCTTTTTCTGGGTACTATTTTTAAACATTGCAAAATATAGATGAGGCTTTTCAAGACTGCAAAGCAAGGAAAGAGAGGGGAAATAGAAAGAAGTAGGCAGACGTGTGACATAAAGGTAAAAATATAAAAGAGAGGCAGGAAAAAAAAAAGGAATGAGGACAGGAAGTAGATGTCAAAGGAGCACATACTGATGTGCTTTACATTTAAAACAGAAAATTAAACATTGACATCTGTGTTCATACAGTCTTCAAGTGGAGCTCACAATTACTAGCACTGCATTCAGGAAGGAGGCAGAGAAAGAGAGTTACATCCTGAGCTCAGTTCTAAGCATAAGATAAAAATAAAAAAATTATGGATTCAGTTTCATGCAAGTTCCTGGCAGCTGCTCAGCACTGCTTATTATCATAGCCCTGTTTGCTTGTTGAGTGCTGATAATGTGCCAGAGTCGTGGTGTGCTTTGGAGTCCTTCTGAGATCCTTAGCTCTGCAACTTTTGAGACCAGACGGAAAAAAATACTTTTGGACACCATTCCTAATGCCGAAGTTCAAGAAATAATAGTGCTACATAGACTTTGCTTGGGAAAAACAGTTAAAGGAGGAATCAATCTTCATTTCTATTACTTTGAAGCAGGTAATAATTAAAAGTAAAATCACCTATACCATTTTACGTTTCGTTTAATGACTACTAACCTTTTAACCACTACCTGAAACTGTAACAAAGCTCTTTTTGTAACACTCTTAATTTCTACACTGAAAATTTTTTAATCTATTTAGAGTTATTTACAGAATTATGACATTCAAGCATGTCAGTAACTATGAATACCTGCACAACAATCACTACCATGTTATGTGTGCTGACTGGCACCATCTACTGAAATATTTCAGACACTCATCTTTTAACAAACAACATACCTTGAAAGAGTCAGCCATATGCTTTCCTGTTTCTCCCAAACATCCTCCAACCGTGCACTCATTCTGACAGCCCTGGGAGACACAAAAAAAGTGGAAATCAAATTCAATGCACATTGCAGAAAAGCTGATACCCATTCAGTTAATTCTATTTAGGGACAGATTGTATGTGATGATCATTCAGCCTTTGTCATTAGTATATATACTAGCAAGAACTTTTTGGAAGCTTCTTAGCACAACTTTTCACCTTTTACTTCAGTTGCATTATTTTGTAACTGCATTTCAGGGGTTTATAGAAGAGACAACGTCTCAGATTAGATCATTGCTCTGAAGTACAGAACAGTATGCACAGCATCACAAGCCTTTCATTCAAAGCTGAATAAATAAACTGTGGTTTTACACAGTTCCATCAGATGTCATTTTCTCTACTAAATCATCCATGTAACAGATTTGCTTTTACCTTTTCTCAGAGGAGCCTGACTAGGCAGAATGGAAGAAAAAGGGAAAAAAATGGTTCTGTTACATCCCTCATTAAATGAAGACAAAGATAAGGAATGCCCACCTATATAAATACATCATCAGAATATTTTTAATTATCCAGTATGTTGAAACTAAGACTTCTGCCACTGATCATGCTTGAAAGGAGCTAAAAGAGAAGGAGTGACAGTTCTAGGCATCCTTCTGTTCAGCAACAGAGGGATAACACTGGAGCAAGCCATCTATCTTAAAAGCAAGATCCCCAGGTCCCACACTAAACAGGTTGCCAGAGCTGTCAGGCTTTTAACCCTACAAGGGAAAAGCCCTAGCAGAAGCCTGCACTGGCTGTTTACCACTTCGTGGCTTTCTCTCACCCCGCCACCCCTGAGCCTTGTTGCATTTTGGGTGGGATAGTCCCAGCCCAGGTGGGAAAGCCCGAGGTTAAGGATACAATTCCCTGAAGGAAAGAGATGCACAGGAAATCTTTCACGGTTAGCCTGTGAGATCCCTGCTCCAAACTCTTAATCAGGGAGCAGCTCTCACCCTACAAAGAGGGCTGTGCATAGGGTAGATGGCAGTGCCAGAGAGACATCACAGTCCTGCAGCAGCCACCAAACTGTGGGGCCACGACTGGGGACACACGGCTCACAGGCTGTGAAGCATGACACACGCAACGCAAATAACATGATTATTTTTTCCCTTTTTGCAGATCTTGGGGATATGGCAACCAGGTAAGGGAGAAAAGAAAAAAAAAAAATAAAGCAGATCTTCAGTGCGTCTGTAAGGGATAGCAGGCTTGCTACCAACAAAAAAATAGCAAACTCTTAGCCACAGCAGATTTCACTTCCTCTCCCCTCCCCCCTAACGCCCCAGGGAGGCCATAACAGCCCTCCTGCCTTTTCTCACCATCAGCTTTAACCCTTTTATTCCTCTCTTTTCATAGTGCTCTACAGCAAGATGTAATCACAGCTACAGGACCCTGCCTATCAACTGAAAGGGAACTAAGTCCTGTATAATAGGTCCTTGCTTTCCCTGTAATTCTTCAAATACTTCCAAATGCAGCGGTAAAATCCTAGAAGGCCTTCATGACACCACCAGTTTTTATATTTAGTATTCTGCAGATTAATTAAACCAACTGATCTCTCTTCGCAGTGCAGCAAATTAGGAGCATGCTGGTTACCAGCTAGCAGGATGGTAACTGCCAGCTGTGGAGCAAGGATTTCTCAAGCATCTCCAGCTCCATTGCTGGCTTTTGTCTAATATCTAGTCTGCAAAGTTGGATTTTCTAGTTATAATTACTGGTGACAGCAAATACTGACAAACACTCAACCATTATGCTTCAGTTTCTTCCCATCTCTGCTTTATGACGTTGCCCTAAAGCAAGTGTTGGCATCAACATAGAGAGGACCAAAGCTGGATATAGTTTAATGTTCTCTTTCATGATCTTTAAAAAAGGATACACAGCTTGTATGTGAATTTTAAGTGTGGACCACCTACAGAAACAGGCCCTAGGGGCTCCACTGCGTTGCTCTTCATTTCAAAGTTTCCACTCAGCTCAGTGAAGTCAACAGCCAATTTTTTGGGCATATGCCATAGGGCCAATCCTGTTCCCCATGAAGTCATTATGTTTTGCAGATTTAACACATATTTAAAGCAAGTAGCTAACTGCCTTTGTTAACAACATTGAGATGAAATTGAGTTAATCCCTCAGCACTACGGAAGACATACCGCAATTACTTTCTAATTGATGGAGTCGTATTTTAATGCCTCCATAGCTTTTAAATCTGAAATACGTTGTTAAATGCAATAAGGAAAATTACTCTCTGGTTTAGTGCTAACACTGCCAAGGTAGCTATGCCAAGCATAAATTCGCCCTTTGTGTTTAATAGCATGGTAGATTTAAAACTGCATCCATTAAAACAGCAATGTTATCCTAAAGATACATTTCAGCCACTGGGTCAATGTCTCCTCAAAATCACTCAAGTCTGTATCCAGTTGCTATGCAACTACACAAAGCATGGCAGTATTTCCTGTGCTGTGTTATAGAGCTAACAGCATTTTCTTTATGGTATATGTAACTATGTTATCTGAACTGGCAAGAGGACAGATTTTCACATTTTTTCCTTCAAAAATATTGAAATTACACATTGATTTTATCACTACTGTACGGCCTGTAAGAGAAAAGAGTATACAGTATTATACTAAAGTTTAAAAACTTCGTTAATGTGTCATTGTATCATTAAGAAACACTACTAATATGAAGACCTGGTGATACGTAATTGTGTCTTTACTTCTGTAAAAGATTTCAATGTTATAATAACCACTGCATATCCTTTAGCTTCACAAAAGTAATCACAGTTGGATAACAATGCTCCCTTACACTAGTACTTACTTCCAATCTAACTTATATAAAGAGGATGTAGCCTTAGGGGGTTAGTCTCCTCTCAGCATGTGAAGGACCACTCTGTGTGTAACACTTCCTAGCACTTTAACACAGTTGTCACTTGCACTTCCACTACAGCTTTCCCAAATCTGAACATTCACCTCATGCTTCAAACTGCATTAGACATGTATTTTCAATGTCTTTTAGCGTCAAGATGCTCCGATCAATGCCTCTCAGTTTTCTTTGCTGTCTTCGTCACACCTTCTCTGACTGCTATTCTGCTACAGGTGTGAGACCTTGTAAATCGTTTAGGGTATCCTCCTGCATCCCACAGCTTCTTCAAAACAGACAATCTACCTCTTTTATGCAGATCACTCATCCTTCAGCTAAAAGGGCCGTCTGCCACAAAAATGGGTTCATCTCCTCCCTAAACTCCCTAACATACATGAGTTTGCCTAATTCTTAAAATGTGTTTCTAGACACTTATCAAGCCAGAGATTTTTGAGGTATTTTTGCTAGGTTGGAGCACTCTCCATGCACGGGCTTGACAGTCTTCAATAATGGGTTCAAAGAACTTGTGCAACACAAATTCCAGAGCAGCTCCAATGACAAACCTCAGTGTACTCATGGATCAGCACAAGGGGGCGGGGGAAGAAAATAATAATAAAAAAAATAAAAATCAAACAACCAAAACCCAAGATTAAAAAAAAAAAAGGGACAATTTGGCATGTGCTGTTTCAATGCTTCACTTTTTACTTAGTTCACCAAGAATTCTCATGAAGAGTTTTCATTTGCATTGATTTCTGCACTTCCCTAACATATATGCCCTAATGCCTTGTCAGCTGGGCGTGATCACATTTCTGTGGCTGCTTGTTCAACCTTGAGCTGGCACTAACGGTTAAACAGTGAGGCAGTGTAATAACAGTACACAACAAAGAAAAGAAATAAAGCAACCAGCATAGCAAAAAAAGAAAGCTTCCGCATTATTTAATGATAATTTTGCATCGGAGCGAAAGCTTCAGGGCTTAGAACAAGCAAGAGTTTATTAATCTAAGATACCTGCACTGCACGAAGTAAGGTTACGTTTGAATAGATTATTATTAAACTAGTCCAAAAGATTATGCAGGCATCAATTTTCTGGCCTGAGTAGTTCATTTGGTTTAATTTAAAGCAATTTAAGTAGTTCTGATAAAACTGAAATATGCTCCTCTTAAAACAAGCATCACTGTTTTTATCACGTTTACATGAAAGATGATTCAGATTATATGAGCACAACTTACTGGTTAGAAAAACCTTAAAAGAGAGGACAAAAAGAAATGGAATTATTCAGCTAGTCCATCCAAGATTTGTATTTAGTAACATTTATAGCTATATCACAAGTATGAAAGCAGAACAAACTGGTTTCACAAGATCAAATAAATGCAGGACAATGTTGCCAAATAAAGTCACTGCAGCCAGCACTCATGCGAGAAACCTCTCTAGAAAACAATGCAACTTTTTGGACTCAGTGTTTAAATTAGTATTTGAATGAGTTTAGTAATGCCTAACCTGTTGTACAAGAAAGCTTGTATCAGTTCACCTGCAAGGTAGCAAGGCTAGGCAAGGTGAAGGATAACTACTGAAATCCAAAAAGAACATGTGCTTGACAAACTTGATTATCAAGAGGCTAAATGGAAGAGGTCAGCAGCAACAGAAAATAGATTATTTTCAACAGAAAATTTGTTTCAACTAACTCCAAGAAGAATCTAACATGGGATCTATTCAGCTTCAGAATAAAACTATTTTCTGATATTCCAGAGAATTTACAAGATAAGCTGTGAATTACACTTAAACAACATGGAGTCTAAAATGTGATCCTTCCCAGCTGAAGGATGTTGAAAACCTGCCACTAGCCTCATCAGGCTAAAGGGACATAAAGCAGCTGTACATCTCTGTGTGGTGTCCCTTTATTCAGTAGTTGAATCTGTCTTAATACATTTATGGCACAGCCATAAAGATCCTCCTTCCTATTTTCTTTACAGAAATAGGCAAGTACTGTAAAAGAAATCCTCTTCACAAATGACCTCCAAATGCAATGCGCTTTAACCTTGATTTCTAAGCCCACTGCTGACACTGTTCTTGTTTCTTTTCCTTCCTATGACCCTCCTGTGGCTCTGTCACTCCCCCATGCCATTTCCTTTATCTTTACTACCGACTCTTTCCTTCTGATAGAGGAAAACAGCCTTGAACTATTTGGAGAGCAGGCACATGACCTAATGGAGCTCTTCCATCTCTCACTCCTATGAACAGTGCCTCTAAGTACCTCTTTTGTTGGTTTGTTTGTCTGCTCTAGCATTAATTAGGTTTTTAACAAGTGCATTGTTTGCTAGAATTGTAGAAAGAAAACCATGTTAAAACAACCAGCTGGATCTAGTTGACCTATAAATTCATCTGCCTGTTTTTTAACTAGATAGTGTCCCAGGGCTATGGGATATAGTTATTGCTCAAACAAGATAAATGAAAATCCTGAAAGTTGCCTAGTTTTATTGCCTAGTCTTGATGTGAGATCTTTTACATCTAACTGGCAACAAGAAAGGGAATAAATGCTAATACATACTTTCCCCTACACTGTAAAAGGGTTTTGCTGTTAACCACAAGGAAGCCTGTGTTCATTACATTTTCTCTAACATTTCTCTTCGCTCATGTATTCTATAATGCTGGGTATTAAATTAGCATTTTAAGATTTCATAGTAAAGTTAAACATGTATCCCATAACTTGGTTAACTGCACTGTAATACCAGCAAAGATGAGCCTAAGCACTATAAAAGATACTTTGCTAATTTACTCAGGGATTGATATCATGGCTATATGGGTTTTTATTCAAGACAACTGTAAAGATAAAGTACAGATCTGATTTAAAGATGCATAAAATATAACTTACAATTTATTTGTTAAATTCCCTGATGATGGAAACTACACACAGATCCTGCAGCTGATGATCAAGGCAACTGTCTTGAAGCAGTTACCAAATGATAATGTAAATAACATGAATGCGTACACAGCAGAAACAAAAAAAATCATTGTCTGAAAAGTTGCTGAAGGCTTAGAAGGGGAAGCATACAGTTTAGTGCAGGAGACCAAAGCTTCTGCAGTTTGCGAATAAATCACTGTAGATTCTTAGAAGAAACTAAAAGGAAAAAAAAAAAAAAAAAAAGCCACAGCAGAGACAGTGATGGATTCCAAAATGAGAACTGACATGCTTAAAGAAAAGAGCTAGCAGACAAGAACCTTTATTTAGAGACATACTCCTGTTTACAAGCTTCCTCATAACCACAGTGGAACCAGAAACACAGGGTTAGGTCTGAATCACTGGCCTGTATAAGGGGTCATTTGTAGCTATTCTCAGCGCGCTCAGACCGTGTCCCATTTAAGTCCATTTTGCACTGGAATAAAGGTTTACATAAGATGCTGAGCAATGATGAATCACACACTGAAAACAAAAGCTGTGGTGGAGGAAAAAAAAAAAATAGAGAAAGGAAAAGCAGCTTTTGGAGGATAAAGGAGTTACTTTTTTCACCACAAGTCTTGTATACAGTCCCGCTAGAAATAATAAATCAGTAACTTACACAACTGGCTCTCAAATAACACTGAGTACAATGAGACATTATGCAACTGTGGTTGCTGGTCTGTAAAGGGCATACATATGCTGGCTTGATATCACATCTACCCTTGATAACTTTGCATGGCTTATTTAATTCTCCACTGGGTATCAAATGCCACTGGTGCAAAAGCATAAGTAGTACAACTTTCTGTTTTGTGTTAGGCTGTTACTGCAGTTACTGTCTGCTCCCTGCTTCCCAAAAGGTTTGTTTAGCTGTTTAGTGTCCAACAGATGAAGCTGATAAAGCATGGCAGCAGCTATATAACCTGGGGACCTCAAAGGGTTCAATTCTTCAGGTACACTCTGCCTGACTAGTTAGAGGAGTACTCCTTACAAACATGTTTCTCTACAGTGTTGAGCATAGTCCCGGTTTTTTGCTCACGGGCAGAACTGTATGCACCTAAATATGTGTTCTGCCTTGACATTTGGCCACAGTGGTGCAGAAGGACCCAGACACAAAGTTTCATGGCTTACAGTGGATTGAGTGATCTAGTAGCTCTAAATGTGAACCATCTAGATATGTAGCAAAGACTGTACTTTCTCCTGAATTCTAATGGAGAGCTGATCTGCATGATGTTTGCATTTATCTGTTTGTTCCAGATGAAGAATGAAGACCTTCATTATTTATAAGCTTTAAATGAATCTTCTAACTGTAATACTTGGAAGCCTTAAAATACTGGCTCTACAGTCACAACATCTAAGTGAAGGAAGGTACAAATATCCGTTTCCTCTACAGACAGGAAATGTAGACACAGATTGTCCCATTGGCATACCTCTGGTTGGTATACATAAAACACTGGTTGGCAGTTGCTTCAGAGAATTGCCTGGAGGTAGACAGGTGCCAGAATAGAGCACACATGACTCTTGAGTTAGTAAACCTATTGTTCCCTCTTCCTTATAGAGACATGCCCATCATATCCATTACAGGTCTTCTCAAGGAAGAAGAACAAGTGTAAATGATTGATGTGGTTTTGGCTGTGCACTCTACTCACAGCTATGCCCTATGGAAGCTTCTTGCATAACAGCACACAGGTGATGGCTGCAGAAGACCTGCCTATACTAGCTCCAGAGGGTTTTAAGGCTGGCATAATTAGTTTTAAGTAATGGGAGATTTCTCCCTGGATTTTACCTAAGCCTGGGTTACATCCTTGTGACATACCTTTTGCTGTGCGTTCAAACACTGCCTCAATTTGATTTAACTGGACATAATTCAACAAAGTAGAGAGGAAGCTGGAGCTTTCCCCTTGATGCAAAAGGCACTAGGAACAAGCAAACCCACAGAGAAAATACTTGGAACCTGTTTGAAGACAGCACCTACAATGCCATTTGTGTTTTTGTTCAAATTAACAAACTGCAGAGAGGAAACATATTTGCATGATGGACGTCCATCTCAGAATATGCTAGGAACTGCTCTTGCTTTGCAGTCTTCATGAGCTTCAGTGGGTGCAGTGAAAGGTAGTAAGCATAATCCACCACACCAGGCAAATGTAAATAATCCCATGGAAGCTTACTAACAAGCCAAGAAAAGCAGAGCACAATTACAGTGTCTCTATACAGTCACACATCCCTTGGATGTGGAAAAACTCGGAGACAGCACCCGCAAGAAGCTTCTTTTCTTGATGATATCTGCTCAAAAGTGGCAAAACATTTTAAACAAGTGACAAAGCAGATACTCCACCTACTTGGTATATATTCAACTGTGTAACAGCTCAATGACAGGGAAAAAAATCACGCACTGTAACACTCAAAATTTTGGAGTTGCATTAAAGTTACCCTATGTGTCTTTTCTAAACACCCTGTGAGCAAGCCCTTCATCTGAAATCCCCAATCATTTGTTGACAGTGCCCAGAGCAAACTGGATTCTGCCCACGGAATTTAAGAGCAAAATAGCACTCAGCACATTAAAAGTGGCCTTAGAAAAATATGCTCACAGATGAGGTATTTGTAGAGGTGTCAGCATTAAGCACACAAAGCAGAGGCCCTTTGCTAAAATGATAGCATGGTAAAAGGCCATCATAAGTCAAGAGTGATACAGTCTCTATTAGAAAAATAATAACTTTGAAATACTAAGAAATAGCACTAGTAATGAAGATAATAAACAGGCCTGTAACAAGTAATGTAGGCTTGTCCTCTTGCAGCTCAAAATCTATATCAATGATCAACCAGCCCTAATCAGCTCAATAAATCCAAATTAACAAATTAGCTACCTATAATATCCCTAGAAATCAAGGGGTTTGCCCAGCTTCAACCCACATGAATATCAATGCTCTTGACTAGAATATATCTCTCACTTCTGAAATTATGAAGCTAAACTCAAACATCTTAAAACAGTTTAGAATTGGATACGATTTGTCCACTGTTGCAATCCAGTTCACCTGGAAATGGCAGGACAGAACATGAGTTTCATATGTATGTCACAATAAATATTTTGCCCAACTGACATGATTAAAACATTGTTGGCTACAACAAAGTCACCTAAAAGATGATACAAAAGGAAAAAAAAAAAATGTAAATGAGCATTTTCAGCTCTGTGAAGAACCAGAAAGGAGTGTTACTGAACTTCTGCCTCCAGGTATCAAGAGAATCAACCTGTAAATGCCAAAAATCATCTCTGAAAAGGCAATGAAAGGATAATATTTCAAGATGAAGCTATTCTAATCGCAGAAACATCTGTCAATATGAAAAAAAAAAAAGACTACAGAACTGAAACCTGGGCCATGGACCGGGTTACAGCACAGAATCAGATTTAGAAAAAGGTACAACTAGGCTAGAAGGATAAACAAAGAAGAAAAACTGAACTGAACCAAATACAGCCAAACAATCCAATGGACTCCCTTTATGGTTACAGAAACAAAACACTTCCAGGCATGGGAAACGGTTTCATTCATCTCCCAAACTGCACTTTCCCTAAAGAGAGTTTAAGTTTAAACTCAAGTTTAAGGCAGATTTTGCAATTTAGTTCCCATGCACATATAAATAGGATACAGCATATCTAACCACCATTCTTACAAAACAAACGATGTGCTGATGATGGATAAATGCCTCAAATATATGAGAACATTCTTGTTTTCTGTGTGCATGAATGTATATATGCAGCTGTACAGCTGTGGTAAAAATTGTGGCTGTGTAGCCACCATATGCTATAATACCCTAAGCTTCTGCTGCTATTTAAATGTTGCGTAAGGAATAAACTCAGCTCACATGACACTTTCATACTAGTACACAACTATTTTTTTATAGCTTTCATCCACTATACTTCAGACAATAGGTTCAAGCAATTAGGAAGTGGGGTTTTGAGTCTGTAAGCAGGCACTGTCACAGCATTGGGCAGGATTCACAGGGATTGACACTTAACAGCAGCACTGACTGTGGCCTTGATACTTTGATGATCTTAATAAATCTTGATGGTTTATTCTTTAAAACTACCGTGGTACTTCTGAATGTTTTAAAACTATAGATCCTACTGAAAAAGTAACTTATGCTTTTATTCATCCAGGATCAAAACCTTAACCTCTGCATTCGTTGAGGATACTGCAAGTATTAAAATTTGCTATCAAGTTTTCCTCCCCTTGTTGCTTTAAGAATTTCCTTAATTTTTTACTAGAGGGTAAGAAATTCCATACATCGACAGAAATTATACTACTACTGCTGATTTTAAGTGGACTTTATGTGATTCTTCACTGAACTGCATGATGATATGTAGTTGTATAAAACCTTGTGAATTAATAATTTTGTTGTAAGAGTAGGATGTGCACTTCTGTATTGTGTATTTATATATTATATTTAAGATACAGTCATTTAAAGTACACATTCCAGAAAATCAAAAAGGTCTCCTTTTTTCCCCAGTGCTTCACACAGTTTTGCCAGTGTTTTATTTTCTACATATCTAAGGGAAAATTACACAATTTAGAATCAAATATTACAGAGAGAACTTTTTCAAAAGCTGTTAGAACTCCTAACAGCATTGAACTTCACTTGCAGCCAGTTGCATTGAAAAGAAGTAAAAAGACCACCTTGTGAATTCATTTCAAAACCACCAAGAAGCTGTTCTTTTTAAAAAAGACAGCAATATTATAAAAGACCCAACCTTAAGAAAAAAAGTGTTTGAATCCCCAACATATCCCCTTAACTTTCCCTCTGTAACTAATGTAACTAGGAGTTTTGACATACCTCTTCCCTTCCCATGGCCAGTGCCTACTGGTACAACGATCCTTGTTTAAAGAATTATTCTTCAAATACATGCTAAGAAGAAAAAGAAAAAGAGAAGTCCAGCAAAGCCAGGATGTATTCTGATGATGAGAAGTAGTACTAGCTTAGGTCTCCGATGCTGAAAGAAAGTACAGTACTTAGAGGGAAGGTGTTGAGAGCATAGGAATGAGGTACAGTCCTCTCTCCTGACTCAGTGGTAGGCACACTGATGGAATATTGATAAACCTTACCATGGATCCTAATGAGGTAAGTAAAGAACCAAGACAAACAATCCCTCCTTCCCCACCCACAGGAAAAAAAAAAAAAAAACACAACAAAAAACCAAAACAAAACCCAAACAATAAACTCCAAAATGTCCAAATAAAGTAGCATTCTTGGGAAGAAACTTGCACCATTACTGTTCAACCTCTTCTGTTAAGCACTTAAGAGCTCCTCAAGACACTAGAGAATAAAATATTACTACTATACAGACCTGTTAAAGAAATCTGCCTGTACTGGTGACTTTAAAGAGCATCTTTGCATGGAACTCTTCATACTGTAAAAAGCCTAGCAAGCATAGCTCTGGGACAACATGTACTAATCCTATGTCAAAGCCTCAGGAGGTTCAACCTCCTGCTCAAAGCAGGGTCAGCTCTGAGCTCAGACCAAGTTTTGCAAGGCTTTATCCAGTTGGGTTTTGAGAGCTCCCAAGATGGAGACAGCACAGCCTCTCTTGGCAACACATTCCATCTCCCTGACTGTCCTTGTGTGGAGAATTTTTCCTATATGCAGTCTGAGCCTTTCTGGCTTCAATTTATGGCATTGTCTCCTGTCTTCCTACTGTACATGATTGCTGAGCCCAGCCCCATCTTCCTTCGATTCCTTTAGGAAGGCTGCTGTTATGTCACCTCAAGAGCCTCCTCTTCTCCAGACTGAACAAACCCAGTTCCCTGAGCCTCCCAGCATCAAGGTCATTCTCATAAAAAAGGTCATTCTCAGTAAGGATAATGCAATCTCAAGCATTTATTACAGAAGTGATGACTCCTCAGACAACAGTCCAAATATAATTTAGCAAGTGGACATGATTTGTGCAGCACTGATCTCTCTGAATGCTGGGGGAAATTCATAGAATCACAACCTTGTGGAATTAAACCCAATTCATATACTAGGAAAACCAACGTCTTCTGCGCTTGCTAAGACTGCTTTTATCAAGTATTACGTGAAATGCTCTTATAAGCAAACTGAATTAGCAATAGCTGTGTACCTACTGAGAAGTCATGTTTTGCTTCATTAATGCATCAGATATACTCCAAAATAAAACTTGGAGCAAACTGCAGACCTCAAGGGAAGAAAGTAAATGAGTAACTCTGTTGAAGGGTATTATGACATTAGTTTGTAAAAATGGTAATAAACTATGGGCCAATATGCACAAAAGACAAATGCATAAAACTTCTTGATAATTTTAAATATAGTTTCAACTATTTTGTTCATATTAACTCTTTTGAATCATTTGATATACACACCAAAGGGCAATATTAGGTCTTTCCATAAGCATAACACTGGATTTTCATCTGCAATAGCATGTAGTAATAGTTCCTAAATTGCCCTTCTACAGCAGATGTGCTATTTCATGAGGTAATATTATCTGTTCTTTAATGTTTAAAGTTATGAAGTAATGAAATTCTTTCCAAGGTAAATGGGACAACCCATTCACTTCATCCTATGTAAGAACTGGATGTATAAACCTGCAAATATGTGAGTGACTGAGTAAGAAATTAGGGTTATATACTACTTTGATTTATGCCCAAGTATCACTGGAATTCAGACATTCAGGTTGGAGGCTGTTCATTTAATCTCTGCATTACAGCCATCATGGCAGTTGGATAGCCACAATTTACTATCAAAAGCCACAAACAGCACTGAGTAGCTTGAGCTCAAGGAAGTCTCTGATGAGCTGATCTAGGACTTTGAAGTACATGGTATGTCACTGTAGTGACATGAAGATATCAGTCCTCACATGTGCAAATTTTCCAAACAGAACTTACCCCTTAGCTCCTTCATTCTAACAGTGAGCCCTTAACTTTTTTGGTCTAACAGTGAGGGTCCTGCTTCCAAACCTACTGATAATCTGCCATTTGCTGTACATTCAGCTGAGATTATTCACTTAAGAAAACAGCGTAACATAAAGAAGCAATGAAAGTAATGTCTGTTTTGATTCATTTGCATAGCCACACCAAATAAATTGTTTTAAAATGGGTGAACAAATCCAGAGTAACTGAGTGCTTATATGAATAATGAGCTCATTTACCTCCTTTCCTAACACTGCTCTCCCAGGGATATATTAATCACTAGTGAATTCCATTTGGATTATTTTCATCTATCAAACTGAAACAAGGATACAGCCTACGGACTCTGTTAAAGCTACCTAATGATCTTGCAGTCTTCCTTTTTACCTATGACTTTGCAGCAGATTCTAATACTTAATTTCCATGGGAAAAAACCAGAATATCCAGTGGATCACACAGTGCTAGGAGTGCTAGGCCTGTCAGTAACAATCAATGCAAGAGATGAACAAGGCAAGACTGCAGAAACCAGAAGCATAATTCATTTCTTACACATAACATTCATTTAAACAGGCAAGAAAGAGGAGGTTGAGGTTGGGCTGGAAATGCTTCAAGGAAAAAGGGAGGGTTGTGACTATAAGCAGGAAATTAAGGGGGAAATGAAGGGATAAGGAGCTGTAATAATACTGTTGTTTACTGATACCTTTAGAAATTTATTGGGTCTTGCATGAGTATAGTGATAATCAAATGAAAATTTTCTGCACCTTTGATACATGCTCTACAAATAGAGAGTGACAGTCATAACCCTGAAGAGCTTGCAGTCTGAACAAATGGTGCAAATAAAGGGTAAAAGGCTCAGACAGAACCGAGATGCCCAAGGCTACACCACTTGCAAGTGACAAGAATGCACTTTTACTGCTGTAACTACTGCTTCATCCTGTCTTCTGTACTGTAAAAGTATAAAGCAAAGTTAGGTTTTGTGAAGGTGAGAAGAACCCAATGAGAATCATAAGATCAACTCGGTTAGAAAAGACCTTTAAGATCATCAAATCCAACCATTACTCCAGGACTGCCAAGTCCACCACTAAACCATGTCACTAAGGGCATCATCTACATGTTTCCTGAATGCTTCCAGGGATGGTGATTCCACCACTGCCCTGGGCAGCCTGTTTCAATGCCTGACTGCCCTTTTGGTGAAGAATTTTTTCCTACTATCCAGTCTAAACCTCCCCTGGCACAGCTTGAGGCCATTACCTCTTGTCCTATCACTTGTTACCTGGGAGAAGAGATGTCAGCCCTGCTTTGGGCAGACAGGTAGGTCTATGGCTTGCCTGCTACTTGTTTTTCAGTATGGACATACCAGAGCATTACTGCCAGGTGCTGGGTAACACCCTGGAGACCAGGGTCATGCCCATTTGCCTAGACAGACAACAGTACACCAAAGATGGTATAAGACATGACAGCGTGTCTCACTCCTTGGCTCACCTGAATTCTGTCTCTTAAGCATTCTGACTAGGGTAGCTGCTGGGTATTTCCCCTGAGCAGTTTCAGATCCATTTTCTGCTGTGTTTGCTCTGAGACTCCTCAGCTGAAGAAAACGCAAATGGGACTAATGACAGCCTCCTCCAGAGCACTCCCCTCTAGCTCTGCCATCATCAGCAGCACCTGCACCACTGCTAGACCCACCCAGGGGAGAGCAACGTCAGTAAGACCTAGGATGGAATAAGAGTAACACTTGTTATCAGCGGTGGGGAGAAGCTAATCACACACCTGTTATGCCCATATTCCACCTGTTATAGTTACCCAAGGAGAGCAAACAACTCAGTCTTGTTTTATCTCAGCTGCTAACTTTAGCATCAGGCTGCAGCTGTGAAGTTCAGTCAGCCCAGCACAGACCTTCTTCAAAACCCACTAATTAGTGCAGCTGTTCCACAGGGTAGAAGATTGCTGTGATGTTCCTTCAATCTAATTGAAAACCACCTGTGCTATATCTCCATGCCCTCTGTCTTGACAAAGAAGACTTCGTTTTAATCCTCAGATCAGCCTCAGTAAGCAGAAGAACATAAACATGACATTTACAAAAGGCTAGTTCCCACAGATGCTCATCTCTCATGTTAGTATTTATGCCAGACAACTTGTCTTCCATTATTTAAAGTTATTTCCCAAATTACTCAAAACCTCTAAATACACATCACTGGATTTTACCCAGTCTATTTTAGTACAATGACAGACATTAGGCCTACAATAAACTCACATGCATAAAAACCCATAATGTCTGCCAGCAGACCATATTCTCATATCCTTTTGCAACTTTTTTTAATTTTTAATCATTAAGAGTCCCATGTTATAGATAAAGAGTAAGAAATATTCCACCACCACCACCACCACCCCCCCCCCGAGAAAATTATACACCTTCCCTTCCCCCCTTCTTCCTCCCGACTATTTCTTTTTCACACATGCTATCTGCAATGAAACAACATGGAAAGAGGTAGGAGAATCACACACATCCTGCCTCTGAATCTCAAGCAATAAATCTCTCGGGCACAGAAATCTCCTTTGCAAAGCATAAACAGCAAACTAGAGCACTAAAATCTGTAAATACAAATCAGTAAACTACAGCCTTCGTTGGGCGCGAAAGAGAAGCCCTTCTGCTACTCCGCATCCCCCAAAGGATGGACGAGAAGATTTTAGCAGGAAACTCGTTTCGCTTACCTTGATCATGCTGGCAAACGGGCGGTACCTCCCTGGCGCGGCTAACCGAGCTCTCAGCGGGCCGCCGCTCGTTTCGTGCAGCGCTCCTGATGAATTCCCGGCGACCGTTAAGCCTCCGATGCGGCGACGGCTGCGCTCACGGCGGCAGCTGCGGCACGTTGCGCGAGCTCAGGGCCGGCCGATCTGCCTGCGGGCTCCGCCGAGGCTGCTGCTGCTGCCGCCGTGGCCGCTGCCGCCGCTTGCGGGCTCCGATTGCATCAGCGGGCGAGGGCGGTGCGCACGGCGGGCGCCAGCGGGGAAAGCGGCGAGGGGCTGCGGGTGCCCCGCCTCGCCCCTCCCGGCGGGCAGGCACACCTCCGGCCACCGCCCCCCGCCTCGCCCTTGGGAAGCACCGGCAGCGCCCCAGCCGGGGACGAGGCTGGCAGGAGCTAGACCTTCACCCGCGCCGGTCCGCGGGGGCAGGTCGGCTAGAGGGGTCAGACCTGGTCCTTGGCTTGTCCCTCAGATGGCCTCACATCATACGCTGTGCCTACTAGGCAGAGACAGTTAAATGCTTGTGCTGTAATTTATGCCGAGGACAGCACGTTCTTCTTACCCCTCTGTTTTAGCAAGCATTAAGAAACTCATAATTTTCAGTCACTGAGTCATTTCCTCCTTCTTGCATCCAAGTTGTCTGACACACCAAACACCTCACAGTTTATCCCTCCCATCACTAGCAAGCTCTTCAGCTGCAACGCAGGCTTTCCCCAGGCCTCGTGCTTTCCACCACTATATGCACAGCTTGTGCCAAGTCCTTCAGCACTGGCAACGAACATAGGAGGGGCCTACACAACCGTTCTATTTGGAGCTGGCTGGTATTGCCAGATGTTTCACAACGGCCCTCTGGGTCCTCCCCCTGCTAACCAGTGCCTAGTCCATGCTGAAGCCCATGTAGCTACACCTCTGCAGCTATTCAGACCTCAAGCGTCTGTCTTGCAGTCAGCTGTATCTCTGATTTCAGTGAATGGGTACCGGGCAAGCAGGTGACCTGCACCTGAAGAGGAAAGCATAAACGTCAGAGGCCAATCTACCTCTGCTACTTCTACCATGACTGCTGCCAGTGAAATTGCACATTACTGGTACAACCCATGAATTTTTACAAGATGCTCCCAGCATAACCACAGTATAAAGTTCACAGTGCGCTTACTTTCATCTTTATTGAGTTTATAGTTAAGTCTTTTCTTCTTTTACTACTGTTTTTGTAAATGTTTTCCCCTTCTGATCGGCTTAAGAGTAGTTGTAGGAAGCTGTTTTGTCTCAATGCTACTGTCACAAGTGCCAGGTTCTGCTTTGCATGATGTACATGAATTATTCTCTTGTACAGTGCTAGAGACCAGTTACATAAACAGATCTCTGTTTCTGACACTCTTCAGCCATGTAAGAAAACACTATTTAATGGAATTACAAAAATTTGGACTCCAAAGAAATGACGCTACCCAAACTGAAAGTCCATGTGAACAGCCATGTTGTAGTGGCTATTTAGGAGAGAAGAAAGATGGAGCAAAAACCAGGAGGCAGGAAGGCAGCAAAGAAGCATCAGAGAGAGGCATAATTCATCATCAGCGGCCTACTACTCAGTGCTCATGAGAGCAACCCAATCAATTCCTGATGAATTATGATAATTATTATTATTTAGATTACAAACACAGCATAGGACCAACCATACCAGATAATTCAGGATCCTGCCTCTGACAGTCAACAATAATGATGCCTAAAGAAGATTTACAAGAACAGGATAAGCACATAGGAGCACACCTGATGTGCTCTTCTAGCTTCAAGGGCTTTGTACCACAGCAGTTTCCCAAAAGATTAATCCTTTAGGGTTAACAGTTCATGGACATTTTGTTCCTTGAATTTATTGTTCCTTGAACCCATGCAAAATTTGTCAACCCTAAGATCTTGTGCTGTTGAGTTCCACAATTTAGCTTTGTTCTATGGAAAAATAAATAATTTTGGTTTATTTTGAACTTGCCACTTGAAAATTTCACTTCATGCTCCCTTCTGATACTGTGAAACTGCAAACACAAATGAAGGTCAAAATATTCACCCCATCTATGTCATTTGTGATTTTAAAGACTGTTGAACTCTCTGTCAGCCATTCCCTTTTTCCAGATGAAGAGTCCTAATCTTTTTACTCCTAATATACGATAGTTCCTTGCCCCTGATCAACTTGGATTTAGGACAGGGACATGAACTACACAAGACTCTCAAAATGCAGGTTGCCACATTTACTTTTAATTTGCTTTTTTATCCTGTTCCTTTTCCTAAGAATGCCTCCTATTCTGTTTCCTAGTTTGACTGTTCCTGAGTACTAAACTGAACTGATGTTTTTACACACTATCTAATTCCAAAATTTCCCTCCTGTAAGTTAACAGGTCATTCATAACACATCACTATACATAGCTTTAGCTTTCTTTTTTTTTTTCCCCCGTGTGCATCACTTCATACTTGCAGACATTATTATATGTTATTTTGACAACTGTGTACTCAATTTCATAAGGTCCTTCTGCAGTTTTTTGCAGGTAGCTCTAGTTTGGCTGAATCGTTTAACACCGTTTCCCTGAGGGTTTTAATCTCATCAGCAAACTTCGTCCTTTCTCTATTTGCCTCCATTTCCCTACCATTTTCTCAGCTGCACAGACTCTCACTCTTCTGTTTCTTATCTTTTAACGAATTAATGAGAGCAACATAAAAGCACCTTCACATGAGAGCTTATTTTCCATGAGCCTTTGGTAAGGGACCCTGTCAGGTCCTTTGGAAATCCAAGTCGATCATATCAATTGGATCTCTACCATCAGCATGTTCACTGAATCCTTCAAAGAAGTTTCTAGATAGGCAGGTCAGGATTTCCTTTCAGACAAGTTGTGTTGAGTCTGCCCTTTAATGTGTTATTTATTCATGTATCTTTTGCATTTCTTACTACAGGTTCTACAGTTTCTTCAGACTTGCTGCAGTATCCTGAATTCCTCTAGAACAAAAGCTGTTTGAATGCTGTTTCACTGTTTACAGACCTCAGCTTGCCAGTCTGCACAGCACTGTGCTTGAGCCTTTTTTCTTTCTAAGTTGTCTGTGTCATGCTCCACCATAGAGATGCATTTCAAGTTATCTTCAAACTAATACCAACTACTGAGGTAGAGGGCAGAATTCATAGCCTGGACAAAACTAAGAAATATAAGAAATAAGAGAAGGAAAGGGAAAGGAGGAATATTATCAGAACTACAGAGGATTTGTGCAAAGCCAAAACACCAAGTTATCTAGGATATCTATTAAAACAAGATAATTTTATTGATAGTCAAGCTGACCCTGAACTTGTAAATAAAAGTTGGAAAAAGGAGATCAAAATTCAGAGAAGCTACAGAGCTTACCTCAAAACTTGCATCTTGCTGTAACACCCCAAAACCTGAAACTGCCATTAGTAAATGTGCCATATAGCCTTATTTTTGCAGCGCTGGCTTGCGCTGCCTCAATGTAGTTACACTTTCTCATGTAATGCTCCAGAATTTACAATTCAAGGGACATTGACTTTCCTTTTACCTCTACCTCAATCAGTTGTATTGATCCATCAGTCAGAACATACATTTTCTACATCCTGAATATTTCATTTTCATAAAACAGGTAATTGCTCATTTCTATGCTAGATTTTCCATTAACACAAAGCATTCAGTGAATGCCTGACAGCACTGGTAAACTTTAGATGTTTTAATGAGGAAGTTTTTCACAGCTATGATAGAATTAGGTAATTTATATGCTTAGAGTCCAAAGTATTCTGTTTCCACAAGTTCTAGAGATTCACAAGGTGAATAAGGGTTGTGATACCTGGGGCTGTAGGAGCAGATTATGTTTGTAAAGCTACCACAAACCCAGTGATTAGTATGTT
Source organism: Psittacus erithacus (assembly GCA_009867235.2). Classification (NCBI taxonomy): domain Eukaryota; kingdom Metazoa; phylum Chordata; class Aves; order Psittaciformes; family Psittacidae; genus Psittacus; species Psittacus erithacus. The sequence goes on from WYDI02034776.1 coordinate 29,301, forward strand.
TCATGCTTTTTGCTGGTCTGCACAGAAACACAGCATTCCTTCTGCTTGCTCTGGGCTTTTGAGGAGAATTTTTGCAGACCAAAGGGGTTTCAGTCGTTCACATTATCCAGATCAAAACTGAACAAACTTATATTTTAGCCACAGAAATATGAGGAACTACAGTTGGGAAAATGAAAAGGCTCTATGATATAAAGCCAAATGGGGAATTTTGGAAGAGGAAGCTTGTATAATTCCATAATTCTACAAGGAATAAGGGCAGAAGCCCATAGCTTGGTACACTTTCAAAGGCTCCCTTTTCTAATCCCCATCTGCACAAAGTGGATAGGGTGAACATGGGCAGAAACCAGGTTTTCCATTTAAGAGAAAGCTGGGATTCTGTGATTTTTTTATTTTTTTGTTTTGTTTTCCTTCTGTAATGGAATTAAAATTTCCTGTAGTAAAACATGTGGAAAGCAATTTTGATTCAATCAAAAGGACTGAGGCATGGATTTGATGGATGGACCAATTGGTGGTTAAGGAATTGCCTGGATAGTCACACTTAAAGAGTTGTGGTCAGCAGCTCTTTGTGCAGTGCTGAGTGGTGTTCATCAGGGTTTAGTGTTGAGGTCAATCCTCTTCAGTATCTTTGTCAGTGACATGAACAGTGGGATTGATGCACCTTCATTAAGTTTGCCAACGACACCAAGCTGTGTGGTGTGGTCAACATGCTGGAGGAAAGGGATGCCATCCAGAGGGACCTAGACACACTTGTGAGGTGGGACAATGCCAACCTCATGAAGGTCAACAATGCCAAGTGCAAGGTCCTACACCTGGGTCGGGGGAATCCCAGGCACAGCTACAGGTTGGGCAGAGAAGATATTCAGAGCAGCCTTGTGAAGATGGACTTGGGGGTGTTGATCAATGAGAAACTGAACATGAGCGGGCTTCAGAGTGTGCTTGCAGCCCAGAAACCAACCATATCCTGGGCTGCATCAAAAGCAGCTCTCTCCAAAAGAGAGTATCTCTTCTAAAAATATCAGAATCCTATATTTTGATCTTTCTGGAAAAACTTTGTTTCTACTTAGTTTCTGTACAAAAACCCAATTTCTATTAGTTTCTACAACTACATGAAAGTGCATTGGCACAAATACTTAAAATAAGGAATTATCAACTTTCACCCAAAATATTCTTCAGGGAAACCCTGTGGCTGATCTTAGTCACAAAACTAAAATTCTTCATAATAATTAAGAAGGTAATTTCAGGACATGTTTTCCATATAGCTGCCTTGCAGAACTGGGAATGCAATTGTAGAAAGTTTTAAAGTGAGGGAAAGTAAAACCCTTTGGATAAGAATCAGGTTGGTGGTGTAGAAATTTCCTAACAGGAAAAAAAACCACATAAAAAACTATTATGTTTAAAACTATTAGTTAAAAAACTATTAATTTTAAACTGTTATGTTTAAATATTATATGCATATATATGTTCATATAAGTATAAAATGTTATGGTAAGGGGTTTTTTTTAAATTCTTTTCATTTTAGAGAAGAATGAGTCATTTAAAGTCTGATCATTTTGGGCTACAACAAAATGATGGGAGAAGCTGAAATAATGAGCCTTATACACAGAAAGTGATGGTTGCAATTACTAGTCTTCATTTTGGAAAAGAATAAACAGTTAAGATTCTTTGTAAAAACAAAGAAGAAGCCACAGTGACCTCTCTTGTAGTCACAAGCACACGTTAACATGCCAACTTGAGCCAATGGCTTGAGTGAGATGTAAGGTTTCAGTGAATGTCATTTTCAGAGAAGCAAAATAGCAATATCATTTTTGAGGCAGCACCTTCTCCTGGTGCTCATTTCCTCTTTTTCATCCTCATGGCATTTTTTCACCTCCTTAAACATGCCAACTCTGCTGTGTGTGGGCTCTGATGTGAAACGGATTGAGTCATGTGGGTTTAAAAACCCAGATAAAAACATGGGAGTAGGAAGTAATTGTTGTAGGTGCTAAAAGGCAGGAAGCGTTTAAGCTGGCATCCTCACAAAGAAGTACAGGCTGTATAATTACACTCTCAGAAAGTAACATTGAAAAACAGGAGTCATGAGCAAATATAAAGGACAAAGCAGTAACACAGCACCTGACAACCAGAAGAACACTCGGAAAGAGGCTGAAAGGAAAACACCTGCATGGGTGAGGGTAACTGGAACAAAATAAACACATCTCCTGCCCTTCCATCCCTACCCATTCAGGGCAACAGCATTTTGCATATTCTTCCTAAAGAAAGGCAAGAAAAACATTACACTTTGGGAATTAAACAGGAACAATTTGTTTCCAACTTTTCTGTCAGACTTCAGTTTTATAGCCATTTACCACTCACCTCTCCCTTTCTCTTCTTCTTCATCTTCATCCTCCACATGGCCTCCTCAGGCAGGGCCGGCAGAGAGCTACTCCCCACAGGCCTCTTCCAGAAGGTTCCGGGCCACAACCGCTGCCAGAATGGGGCTGGCTTCCTTCCCATGTCAGTCATGCTTCTGAAGCAAAGCCCTCCGGAGGCATTTAAAAAGAGTTTAGGTGTACCAGAGGTGGGAATGGGGGCATGGGGAGATGCTGCATGTGGCAGCAGCACCTCAGGGGATGAGACAACAGCAGAGCTACCCCCCCCGGCGCTCTCCCCCCAGCTGGCTCCATCTGAGGCTGTAGCACCCAGGGCACTTGAGCCCTGAGTTCTCATCAAAATCAACCCACTCCTTCACCTTTTAAGGGAAGCACCATGATCCTTTGCCAGCCCATTTTCACATCCAAGGTAACTCCCAAGGTTTCATAACCACTAAGTGGCTTCTTCCTCCCCCACTCAGACCTGCTTCAAAAATGGCAGAAAAGAAAGAAACAGGAACACCTGATATTTGGTGCTGTTGTGTTTTCTTCTGGGCAGGTTAAGCAAGTTGAGGCTAATTCTCCACGTAAGTTCACAGAATCATAGAACCACAAGATCGTTTAGGTTGGAAGAAAAAGTTAAGATCATTGAGTCCAACCGTTAACCCAGCATTGCCATGTCCATCGCTAAGCCATGTCTCTAAGCATTACATCTACATGTCATTTAAATGCCTCCAGGGATTTGGTCTCATCTTCTTCCCTGGGCAGCACATTGTTAACGATGCCTGACTACCCCTTTTGGTGAAGAAATTTTTCTTAATATCCAATCTAAATCTCCCCTGGTGCAATTTGAGGCCATTTCCTCTTGTCCTATCACTTATTACTTGGGAGAAGAGACTGACCCCACCTCACTCCACCCTCCTTTCAGGCAGTTGCAGAGAGTGATAAAGTCCCCCCAAGCCTTCTCTTCTCCAGCCTAAACACCCTGGTTCCCTCAGCCATTCCTCATCAGACTTGTGCACCAGAGCCTTCAACAGCTTCTTTGCTCTGCTTTGGACATGAGAAGTTAAGATGGTTAATGATAAAAGCCACTCAGCCAGGCCACCTGGAAGAAGACTTGTTGCTCAAATGCTTAGTTTCAATATGAAAACTAAATCAATACTTAAAGACTGACCTAATGTGGTTTGGTTTTTTTTCTGGGGGATGGTGTAAAATATTTTGGTCCAAAAATGCTTTTTATTTCAAAGCAGTAGAATTAAATTGTGGGAATCAATGCAAGATCTCAATTTCTCTGATGTTACTGGAAGAACTTTTGAGTGCCTGGAGGAAAGGAGGCAGTTGGGCTGTGGCACATGGAAAACCCGCTTTCCCAATCTTCAAATTCCAACTCAAATCCTGCCAGCTAAGAGAGGGACCGGCTGACATGCAGCATTTTGACACGAAAGGCTTTTTATAGAAAGCTCCACAATCACTTCATGTTTTAAAGCCACATTGCAGTTCCTCAGTTCAAATTAAATCAAACTCAAAGGGACTCGAGAAGAGCAGAGTAACCCAGCCAGAAATTTTCAAGACCTGTCAGACCCCGGACTGCTGGCTCATTGCATGGCCAATTTGAAAAGGAGACAATACAAAGCATCTTCTATCTTTTGCATATGCCACATATGGTATCACCATTTCATCTCCCCTCCCCGGCTTTGCAGCCCCCTGCCGCTGGTGTCCCCCGGTGTTTCCCTTCCTCGTGGCTCCCCCCGGTGGCCGCGGGGAGCCCTATTTATTTTTGCAGGAGATCCACGGCACTCCGCAGCAAAAGTGGTACTACAGCTACAATGAAAAATGGCGCCTGCTGGAAAGTATACAGGAACTCACATGCTTTTCAACAAGTATACCTCTAGGCATTCGCTACTTCAGCCGGTAAGCTAGACACAGTAATTGCCGGTGAAAAACACATACATGCATTTCTGTAAATAGGTCTTGAACAATATCCCAAATTATTAGTCATAACAGTTTGAGATAATTCCACACCAAATTACTACACATCGGTCCCATTATTTTTCTGTAAAATGATACATATTTGAGGATGCCTTAGCACACAATAATTGTGCTGAAATTAGGCTTGGCGAGGAATTACAGCAGCTGCAAAATCTCTTTGTTGAACTGAGCATAAGATCCAAGTCCTCTGAAAGATGCTCTAATATGCCATGACCAATTAAAACAAATGGTCCACAAAAGCCAAATTCTGCCGGGTAAGATAGTCTGCCATTACCAGCTCTGACACTAGTGCTGTCAGAACTCGTAATGGCAATTGGAAGGGCAGAAGTAACAGTCAAAGCAAGAAACAACATGCAGCCAGAGACAGGGTATGATTGGCAGTGACATCTAGGAGATACACATACTTCGTTCAGCTTAGGGACATGGTCTCTACTTTCCAGCCTGATAATCAAGTGAACGAGAAAGGCAAAAACAACTAGATGAATCTGACCTTGAAATCTGGTAACTACTTTAAAATAATCCAGTGAAACCTTGCCTTTGACATCTACCACAGAGACAAGATACCTTTCTTTACAGTGTTTTTGACTTGACTCTAAAATACAGTGGTACCCTATTGTGAGCAATAACAAAGTCAAAGTATTCCTGGTTAATAAACGGCAACTGTTCAGTAAAAGTAACTGACCACAGAGGTTAACATTATACCTCTCAAAGTTAAACAAATATAACTACATGTAGCTGGGATTTTTTTCCTTTTAAATTAGGAAGTGCCAATTCTTGGAATTCTTAAGATAGAACCACCTTTTGGTAAGAGTCAGTTGAGAGGCTGGAACTTTACTCAAAGGAAGAAGCATTGAAACTCACACTCATCTACATGAGATAAACTGAAAGCACAGGGGCTAGAAGCTACTTTATGTTCTAGACATACAATTTTCAGTTCATATTTCCTCAGAAAGGAGAGTAGGTAATTTCACAAATAAACTATTTCCTCTGTAACTCTAATTTACATATTTTGTTGTGTTGCATTTGGAATTGGAACATGGATAACTAGAGGGACATTTACATGAAAGGTTGAAAGGTTTATTGTAAGAAAATCAGGAAACATTTCTATTTAAGATTAATCAAAGACACTGTTTACTATGAAAGTCAGAGCAGCATAAGGTAGTCAAGCAGTAACAGCATGCACTCCCTATCCTTTGGAAAGGAAAACTTGTAAAAACACTCTAAAACATGCACATAGAGACACAAATAAAAATGATAAAAAAAGGTACCCATTTATTCAAGGTATGACAAGGATATTTACAGTATTCATTTGCTCAGAGTAAGATCCATCTTATGATTTTTAAAGCAGCAATTATAAATTACATTAAAAGGGGGAACGTTCCAAGCATGTTTCTGATAGAGATACTTTTACAATGACAGAAACACTTTAAGGCTAAGTTGTTTTGACCTTTGCTGCCACCCACATTTATCTTGGCAAAACTGCCTCAAAGACGTTACCTTGAGAGATAAAGACGGTGCTAAATTCAACATACAATTTTGTTCCCTCAGATGCTTTTCACAACAGTTCACATCTGACAAAAACTGACTTTTGTTTTAAAAGAATGATTTTTAAATACAAGCGAGATGAATTGCCTACATCCCAGCATTTCAGAGGTCTAAAAGATCATAGACAGCAACACATTCATCACCTCTGAGAGATACCACCAGCTTTCTTGTTATGAAGATAGCTCAACTTCCCAAGCAATTTGCTTTCAGTCAGAGCTCCATAGTCATGTGGTGCAATCCACTTTTCCCATCACACCACTTCTCAAAAGGCAAGAACAAAAAAATTCGGATAGCTGACTTCTAACATTAAGTGATGGAACACTGCCCACTTTAAACAGTACTTGATTCCCACAGTAGACTAGTGTTCTACCAAAGCAAACAAGAGGAACTTGCTAAACTGCTGTAGTGTTATTCTCTAACCATTTTAACACACAACAGATACAGTTAAAAGGAGCAGTTAAAATTGGTTTATCTCTTGAGGTAGAAGCCACAAGTCCTGTCTGTAAACTATAACACACATCCCATCAGACAAATACAGATATTTTGTAATTTAAAAAATAACCCCACTTATTTTTCACGTTATTCATTCTAAGTATAATGGCATTTTTTTCACTGAATCCTTTTGTGCCTGTTTGAGAAGGAAGCAAATTAAACATTGGGAATGGTAGATTGTGGCTATTTATACAGTTGTCATTTAAACAGATCTCACAGAAATAAACTTCATAGCAACTTCCAAAAAAGTTGGTGTATGAAGATTCTTCTTAAAAGTTATTTCGGAAAATACCAATTTTAACTGCATAATAAAGGTTGGGGGGGGGGGGGAGGAGTGGAACAAAACAAAAACTACCTACAACTGAAAAAAAGCCAAAGCAAACCAAAACCCAGACATTACACTTTTAAGGCTACATAGCTACTTGAAATACCACCACTGCATTTTGGTAATTCTTTTAGGATTACATTTAAGGGAAAAGAAAGCTAAACACAAAAGAAACTCCCAAAGCCTGGACAAATACAATTTAATTAATGATCATGTTTTGCTAGATGAAGACACTACATAAACTAAATCTATTGAAAGTGCACAATGTTTAACATTCGAACAGAAGCAGAAATGCAGCCCTTGCATTAGTAGAGGACATGTATTCCATGTTAGCTAAGAACCTCTGTCAGAGCAAAGTTGTTGCTGTGGCTGACAGAAGTTTTAAGTTATCTGAAAATAGCCCAAGCAACGAGTTACAAAACATATGAAGCTTGGCACTTGATCTTTAGTTAGCCCCATTAGTTCAATCTTTGCCCCAGAGACTCACATACACAGAAATTTTAAGTTTTCATTTTATTACTGTAAAAAATAAGTCAATTTGTGGTTCCACAGTAAACAAAAAAACCTTAGCTTCAAACTATTTAAAAACAAAGGTTCAATTTTTGATAAGATACATTTCACAGGGTTCATGTCAGCACCTTAACCAAATGCATTTTGTAAATTAAGCATATTTCACCAAGTTTTCATGTTAATAACAAGGGGCTACATTCTGATCAGGATGCACATGTAACAAGACTCAAGGAGAACAAACTGGAAGGAGTGCAAGTCAGTTTCCAGAGTTCCCAGTTGAGCTCTAAATGTTCGGAACCAACATTTAAGACTGAAGATTGACCTTCTGCATATCCCAAAATGGAAGGCAAATACAATCAACTTACATTTGGCTTTGAAACATTAAGATAATGTTTTATCTCAGCCACATATTTACAGAAATATTTATAACAGAACCATGTAGGGCTTCCTTTTTTTTTTTTTGTCATAACACAATAAAAGTTGAACAGTCATCTGAACCTTCATGCAAAGATGCATCTCTTGTTACACAAGAAGTTTTCCATTTGGTTTTTTCTTTTGCACTCTGAGGATAGCAAGGAGAGGATTGGGTAAGTTTGGGTCACCCTTAAAAACGTAGGCCTGTTTGCTCTACTGCACCTTCAAAATAAGAAGGCAAAGTACAGGCACCGTTAATTCCACAAGGGTTCACTGCCTCTAGCATGTTTTCCAAAATCAACAGAAAGAGTCTTGAACAGTTGTAACATGGGTTATTCCACGACTTTCACCTCTTCAGTTTACTTCCTGAACTCTGCAGTTATTTTCCTAGAAGCATACTTGCTGAGCTTCTTTTCTAATGTATATTGTTGACTATACATTTTAAATTAAACTGTTATGTAAAGAATGTAACACGCTTTTCCTTTGTACACAATTTAATCTTTGTGATGAGTATTCTTCAAAAGGATTTTATAAATAATATGGTAAGTCTAGAATCAGTCTTCTGCCCTCTTGTCATTATACCATGTTGTTGCTTTCTCCAACTTTATCTACAAGCTGTAGAAAAGAAAAAGATTTTAAGCTGTATGACATGTGCAGTGAAGTTATTTCCAAATATCACTTGCTACTTGCACAGTTAGTATGCAACTGAAAATGAGAATCATATAGTACTCACCAAGGTCTCATGACTGAAGTTTGTGAAAATTAAAAATCTTACATTGCAACTGTGTTTCTGCATGACATGTTTTTCTCATATAGACATTAACAGTGCAACATGAAGATGCAACAGAATGAAAAAGGAAATAGAAGAATGCAGATAACACTGCTGGCTTAATGATTAAAACAAAACAATACAGTATCAGCCACACATGCATTAGTAGACCAAGTAAGATATTTCAACTGACCATTACTGTGGGTTCTCTTCTGAGCCTACGTAGGCTTTGAATAAAACATTAACAATTATCTTTTAAAAACAAGATTTAACCCCATTATGATCAAATTAAATATGACTAAGTAAGACCAATTGACAAATGAAACATTCAATTGATCATGAATTATGAGCCAGAACTTGGTCTAACTGTAAGACCAGAACAGATGATCTTGAACACTAATTTTTAAAAAACAGTCAGTATACATCTAAGTTACACCCCCCCTTACTTTTTTAGTAGTAGCTATTAAAACTGTTGCATTCAAAACTAGGGTTAAAAATGCTTGTGTTAAAACACATACTTAAATTAGCACAGTAAAAGTAGTTGACTGAAACATCCTAGATTACCATATTTCTGCCACCTATTAATTTTCTTCAGATCCCTGGCTATTTGGATAAGAAAATAGAAAACTGCATTTGAAAAAATATAAATCTTAGTAAACAGCAAGACAGACTGGTGCAGGGGGCCTTAATAAATATATCTGATGAATGATTAGGCATCATAAGTTTCTGGATTCGCCACACAAGCTGCAACTTAACACTGACCTACACTGTTTGCTTTTACAGGCCACTTTTCATGAACATATCCAAACATCATCTGAAGAAAAACAGTGGCCTCCTCATCATACAGCTAGGAGAAGCAGCACAGAACAGTGGCGTGATTCACCTATCTGGTCTCCTAGGGCCAACAGTGAAGCAGGAAGCAGAACCCCATCACTCTGAGTGCCAGTCCAGGGCTCTTCCCACTTCACAATGCCTAAGTAGGGGCAGCTTCTCCAAAGGTGTCCTTTTGTTCCTTTTACATCTAGAAATCTCTTGCAGGGAATGAATGAAGTCTGTATTGTGCAAGAACTAGTTGGGGAATACACTCAAAGTCACTGCTCTAAAGTTATGTTTACTTTATTTCCGATGCATTTCTATTATTGCTATAACAATGGAATAAAAAAAAAAAAAAACCAAACAAAAAAAAACAAACAAAAAAAAAAAACAAACAAAAAAACCCAACAGTACAAGCTTCAAATTTTGCATGCAATACCAAACACTTACCGAGCTTATACCAGGTAAATTCAACAGATAGCCAAGAACTGGAACTCTTCTAATAAAGCCAACCACCACAGGAAAGAACCCCCTTTAGGTAAGATAACAGAAGGTTGTATTAGTTTTTATAATTAAACTATTCTTATATTGCTGTAAAATGAAGAAATGAGAGGTTTTTTTTAAACCAAGATTACATAAAATCTTGTCGCTTGTTAGCAGCACATTAATTGTACCAAGTATATCAGCATACATTCATTAGAGGAAGGAAAAAACCAGGAAACAACCGCCTTATTTTTAAATGGACTTAATTTTCTTCATAGCTGGCAACTCTCAATCAGCTCTTCAAAAAGGAAAGCAAAAAAACAAACACCCAGCTAAAGAAAGAATACCCAATTTAGTCAACACGACTCATACTCCCAACTCATTTCTCAAAATTGCCATATGTATTTATAGACAGTTTCTTTCTACATTATAAGAAATACATTCTTGCAATACTCACTGTAAAAACAATTTAAGTTATTTTTGAATAATTCCCTTTGATACCATATATGGTACTCGCTACATTAAATAAAGAAAATTAAACATGACAGTTGTATATTACTTATTTCACAGATCACGTAAAGTCAGAGATTTGAATCATGAGCTGGTGTGTTGCCTAGCACAGCTGCTATGGTGTAGCCCCCTGCACTGTCCACTTGGTCTGTGCAGCAGGAAAACGAGTTTTCTGTAGCAGTATCTCAGCTGTCTGCAGTCAGTCATAGCAATTCAGCAGGTGGTGGCATTCTGAGTTCTCTCTTATTCAGCTATACATTCCCTGCATAGAATAAGTACTAATGTGTAATGAGATTTCAGTCACAATGAAACAGTGAAGTTTCACAAGTCATCATCCTCTTCACTGCACTGGTTAAGAGCAATTTGCTGGGTAATATCAATACTAGCAATTTTTTTCCTGGAGATTTTATGGGGTTTTTTTAGAGACTGCATCATTTCAGAGGTCCAGTAAATTGTGATGCAGGGCACATAAACCACTTGTAACAGATTAAAACAACTGCTGTAGCAAAAAATAAGGAATAATCAGTACAGGAAGGATAATATTGTTAGCCATAACCTTGGATGCCTGCAATATGAAGAAGGCTCCAAAAGCAGCTCAGAGTACAACAAGAGATACTGTCTTGTAATAGCCTTCTCTAGTGAATGCAACCTGAGCATGTGAAAGTATGGCAAAAGACTAAACCTCTGATGGGAAACTTGTGGCAGCACCTTAAAGACTAGAAGGGAAAGATATTCTAGATTTAAACCAGAGTAAATTAATAATTGTGTGTGTCTCACTACAGTCAGATGCATCCTTAAAAAAAAGCCAACAAACCAAAACCAAACCCAAACAACAACAAAACCCCAACAAACAACAAAATCCCAACAAACAACAAAATAAAAACCACTGCAATCCTGTCATATATTTATTCCTAGATACACCAATACAGAAAAGTAATCTGAAAGTCTTACCTGAATAACAGGAAGAACCCATAAATTTCAAGGATCATTCCTATTAAAGGCCAGCCAATGAGAACTATGAGCACACCACCAAGGAAAAAACCCGTTGCTTTCATTTTGTGTTTTTGAAAGAAGAATCTAAATGTTCTTTCTAAACCAATAACAAAAGATAAGCCAGCCACAAACAAAACCTGGAAAAGAAAAAAAAAAAAAAAAAAAAAGAAAATAGCTAATTATATTCCTAAGTTTAGGATGTACACATATATACAAAAATTAATTCTTCAAAATTAATTGCATTTCTTGCACAACTTGTCTAAATACCAAGAGATGCTCAAGAATAATTTGCTAGTAATCTTCTTTTGTCAAGTCAGTCTTAAAGCATTTGAGATGCTCAAGAATAATTTGCTAGTAATCTTCTTTTGTCAAGTCAGTCTTAAAGCATTTCTAGCTAACATTCAGAACTCTTCTCTCAGCTGCTTGAAAAGGAAAAGAGTCTACTTTTATGGTCTCCAACAAATACAATCATGTCAAAAGACCTGGTGACAACAGTTTTATCTGTCCTACAATATAAGTACAATCATTATCCACAAGCAGTACTGAAGTGTAGCACTGCTGACAGTAAAGGTTCATAAAGACTGAGAACAAACACATTACAGAAGCACCTCTGTTCTGTCACATGGACATCTTCAACATCTTGTACTAATCTACTGAACAGTAGAAAGCCAAAAAATGAAAGCAATTGAAGGGCATTATCAGTTATCTTTATTTTTTTCCCCTCTTGTATACTGTTTACTAGTTCCAGCACAGTCTGAACACTTCCACTAGTCCCAACTAGTTAGAGCTACTTTTAGAGTCTTTTATCAACAGGACTTGCAATTATTTCAGTTGCAAGCATACATGTAGGCAACATTTTTGCTGAGAAGTGGAGAGTATCTCAGATTTTACTTGAGATTATGGACAAAATGTAAGCTTTAGATGCTATTTAACAAACCGCTTTCTTATCACCTCTTCCCCTTTCTGAGATATATATATAAAAGTTCCTGTAAGGATACAGTGACTTTTCTTGCATAATCTCTATCATAACCTGTCATTGTCTCTTCCTACCTATGTTTTCATCATTTTCCCTAAACAGCATCTTGTATTTCCACCTTACGTTAGAAAAAGGAAAAATAAGCAATATTTTTTACTCTCCCCCTATACGCTTTATTGATGGTTCAGAATAATGCTTCAACTAATGCACCCAAATTCACAGAATCATAGAATATCTCAAATACACATTTTTTTTTTATATTCTTTCAGTGAATCTCAGTAGTTGACTCTGCTGCTACAGACTGAAACTGACCAATTTTGACCACAGACTAAGGCATCAGAGAAAAGAGAATGCAAACCTCTACCAGGCTGTGTTCTTGACTGGCTGGTGAAGCTAAAAACAGCAGAGGCACAGAGATTATCACATTCTGAAAATATCCTGTCATTTTCTATTTGCTTTGGATTGGGAATTTTGTGTACCAGAACTAGGATTTATTTTCTAGGCTTCTTTAAGCGAAAATTTCGATTTGGTGAAAATGAAAGATATTAAATCTCTCTACAATGAAGGGTGATTGGCTCTTCTACACCCAAACTATCAGCAATTCACACTCCCTTCTTTTGTCATAAAGCACAACAAAGCTAAATTTGCTACCATACACAGAATACTACTCTTACCCAAATATATTCTTAAGTTTGACAGTTACCATACAAGATCACAAAAAAGAAAGCATTAGTAATCACAGCCAATCTAAAAGTCATATTTGCAGCAGCATAACAACTGTGGAAGAAGCTGCTTCTTGTCTGACCAATATACTGCAGGCCTGACCTCGAGGTATGACATTTAAATTCATGTGAACTGTTCTAACTTTAATCAGGAAAAATGATACACTCTTATCACTGAGCATAACTCTTCCTTTATACCAAATTGCCACAGTATTTTTTGTGATCCAGTTTTAAGTTGATAAAATTTTTTTTAACATATCATACACTTTATTCTAAGCAGTGCAGAATCTAAGATTAAACAGAAGGCACTTACATTTCCAATAGCCAAAAGAGCTTTGTCAAAGAAGAGTATCATTCCAAAGAAAAGGAAAAACACCCCAAAGCCTGTTAGTCCCATTCCAATCTCTGAAAAAGAAACAGATTTAGGTATATAACAAAACATGGTACCAGGAAAAACTCATGCATAAAAATTGTGAAAACCTTACATCATCCAGTCTACAGACATTTTAAGTTTATAGAAAAACTCAACCTATTTTATGACCACCTAAAACTTTCCTGAATGTACAAATATAAGTCTTGTAGACACCAATTACTTCAATACCAGAAAGATCCTTGGAAGCTGCTTATCAAAAAAGTATGTATTTGGCATTAGGTACTGAATCAAATGCTACAAAAAAGCATGTGTGCACACACACACACAAAGACATCTTTTTTGTTTTACTGCTGGTCTGAAGGAAAGAATTGTTTTATGAATAGGTAACGAAACTTTGCTTTCCATTTGCAACTCTTATCCCATTACTTTTACCACAGTAACATATGTACCCCAACCTTTTGATATCTCATATTCCACCTCCCATAATCTTGCATAGGAAGTCCGACAGCCCCCAGCTTCTGGCTTGAACACAACTCAGATTAATGCTGTAGGCCATTTCCAAGTTACACCTGCACTGACAGCAATAAAACACTAGCCTGGCCCTGCAGCCAGTTGCCAGTTTTCACAAAACTAGTAGATATGAGTATACAGCCTGTCTGTAAAGGTTGCTCCAGAAATACTGGGAGGGCAAAGTAGGATGGAAGGTTTGTCTGAGAAACTGGGCTAAAAACATCAAGCTATGATTAAAACTAGCATTTGACACTAGTCTCTAAAGGTATCTTGAAGATCATACTTAGAAATATATCTTACTTTTAAAATTAAACCTCTAAGGACTTTCTTTGACTTTCACAAAGACTGTATGGGAGTGAAGTTAACAGGAACAACAGCAACATGGCTGCAACAGTCTTTCCATTCATCCATGCACTTACATTGCTACCCCATCATCAGAGAATTTAGAAACCTATAAGACACAAAACCAGCCATAATACTACAGGCAGCTTGCTAGCCCAGTTTGTCTGTGTGTATATATCTTTTGAAGATTCCAGTGATTTTGTGTAAGTCTAGCCTGAACCAAACAAAAAACCCCACCCACACTATTACAGCCTTCACTGCTATTGTCTGCAAGATCTACTTTTAAACGTATTTTGGTTGCACTTTTGATTGCAAATTAGACCTAGTTGATCATTCACTGTTGCTTGAAGAGCTCAGAAGTATCATTCTGCCTATTTCAGAACTTCCCTCTAGTTATAGCAAAAATTTTTCAAAACAGCTCAAAGAGATTTGTTACAGCACCATTCAATTTCCCTAACTTCTGTAAGGGCTCATATTTCACCAAGGCTGCAGGCAATAGGGTATTAAATCTGTAGTTCTACAGTACTGTCTGCCACTTTAAGCTTTTGCTATGAGCATTTTAACTACTCAATTAGAAATACTAAGTAACCTGCCACAGTTGATTTACTACAGACACTCTCAATATTTGTTTACAACAAAAAATGGAATTAATTGCAATTTGTATTTTCAATGAATCTGCTGACTGAAGGCAAGATAACAACTGCAGCCTGCCCTTTTCTCTAGTCCTCTTTACTTTAGAAAAGCAGAAACGATCTGTATTCTGGGAGGAAAACACTTGGAGGCAGAACTCCAAGGGAATTACCAGCTGCCAATAAGATAAATATGCAGCCATGGGAAGTGAATATTCATTCCCTCAGCAGATACGACACAAAGTAGGCATCTAGCAAGAAGGTAGAGGCCAACTACCAACAGCTGCTGCAATTACTGCCCTGACACTTCAGTATTCACTTGAAAAATGTTTGCAACCACCTACTGCTACAATAGATTCAGTTTCACTTTCAAGTAATGTTGAAAAATGATGAGTGGTCCAGGACTATTATTCCTAATCTCTCAATAGAAGGTACTACTAACTTGATTTATATCAGAATTTGGAAATATATTTAACTAGCATTCTTAAAGGCAGGGGGGAAGCACCAACATACCATACCTAATCTTTGTAATAATGAACTAGGAATTCTTGTAAGTGTGAACTATTTGTAAATGCTTTCTCCTGCACCAGAAGAGCCTTCCTGTATTACTCAAATACAACATTTCAATGCCTAGAAATGCAGAAACACATACTACCCATGTGACATTTGCTCTGGATTGTTTAAAAGTGATTCTGATGTACTGAGAGGAGAGAGCAATGCTTTCTGAACCTTCCTGCAGAAACCCTGTAATCTCTGCAAGCTTACTGCAGCACTGGACCAAAACAGCTTAGTAAATAGTAAGGCTTAAAATGAAGATACATTGCTTGTTAAAGTTCAGGGAAGACAATGCACATCCTCTGTCTCTTGTGTACAAAATAATGGGATTGTGCACTACAGGCTCTCAGAAGAAAAACATTAAAGCAGTTTATAGGATATATGAAGTTCCCACTTTTAATATTTTTCTAGCTGCATTTTTTAGTTTTCCCCAAATTATTTTTTCAACACAAAGTGCATTCTTTTGCAATTACTGGTGACTTATACACTATTCCATGAATCACTTAATAAGTTCTAGACTACAGATGCAAATTTAACTTTTCCAGCATCATCTAACAGAGCAGCCCTCTTCAGGTATTAATCACACTACCATACCAGTGACTCTATGGCTAATTCTGTATTTTTCCAAACAGCAATGAGCTTAAAAATACCTGACGAAATATCTCCAGAATTTGGGAAAAATAGTAGAAAACCCAAACACTAAACCACCCTAAATTCTGCAGTATTTTACTTTCTACTCTTGGCTCTGCCAGATAAAACCAACAGTCAGCACTGGAGTTAGCTGAGGGTCTCAAATGAGGAACTTTTCTCCCCCAGAATACTCTGGGCAAGAGACTAGGGGAATGGGCAAAAGTAAACCCACAAGGGTTTAATCAATCAGAAATCTAAAAAGAAACCCCAAGGGTTAGTACCTATCCCACTAACAGAGCAAAGAACCTCATTTTCTCAAGAAATCACTGACCTTGAATGCTGCTAGCCTGCTTTTTGGCCTGTCTTCATCCTTAGCCTTGAATGGCTCTCCAACACCTCCATTCCCATTATACTACTATCGAGTTAAACTTAGCTCTTTTAATTTTCATTTCTACGTCTTTCGCACTTACCCTCCTTCACGACCGATACTATGGTGCTTATCAAGCAGACTCATGTCCTTTCATGGCAACTGTGCCAGAAATGCACCATATGCAAGATGTTAATTTAAATCAAAGACCAAACATTCTTCTTTAACTTGCAGTTTAAGCTCTTGTGAACCTCTTCACTTTGATTTATTAGTATTTTCCCTTTCAGTATTTCTATTAGCAAAACTACAGTCACATACAAGTACTTCTTCAAGGCCAGGTTGGACAGGGCTTTGAGCAACATGGTCTAATGGAAGGCATTTCTCCCCTTGGCAGGGGAGTTGGGAACTAGATAGTCTTTAAGGGCTCTTCCAACTCAAACCACTTTATGATTCTGATTCTTTCTTGCACTTCAGACTGAGTATCTTGTCTTCACTTTCAACCCCCCTGTCACCTTCCAACATCCAGTGCTATAACAGGAAGGCAAGAGGCACACAGTCAAGCCAGAAACACACAATTAAGTGATTCAAAGTCACCAATGTCCCCATGGAGGCATACTAGAAGATTTCAGGTAACTGTTACTTTTGCTCACTGTTCATCTTTCATTCATTCTCGCCATCCCCACACCACAGCATCCCTTCCAGCACCTACGAGCTCGCAGCCCAAGACAAACGCCAGCAGCGGCGGCGCTGGTGCCGCTGCCCTCCTAAGGAGAGGGCAGCCCATCCCGCCGGGCGCTCCGCTGTACCCCTCCATCCTGTTTTACCCGCAACTCACGGTACCGCTGCCAGCCCCGAGGCAGGCGCCAGCGCGGTTCTGACAGCCCCCACGAAGCGGCGGTACCGACAAGGTAAGCCCCGCCTGCGCCCTCACGTTTGTAAACCTGCACTCAGGTTTACCTGCTTCCAGCCGGTGCTCATCGGGGACCGCCGCGGGGTGGCAAACGAGTGTACCGATCACCCTCAGTCACCTGCACAGGCCAGACCCCGCCTCGGTGACTCCCCTCCCACGCCGAGCGGGCGTGGGCCGAGGAAGAAGCGCATTCTGCCATACGGCCCGGGCCGGCGCCTTCAGCCTCAGCCACTCCAACGGCCGCAACCGACGCGCCGCGGAGACGCGAACCACAGGTGAAGGCCCGGTAGGCTCCGGGAGAGCCCGCCCCACGCTGCGCGGCCATTCCCGAGACCCCTCCACAGCCCCCGCGTCCCCGCTCCCCGGCACGGCCGCCCCTAGACCCACAGTGGGGAACCTGCCTCCCGCCGAGGGCTACCGGTGGCGAGGTGCGGCGCTTACTCTGGGTGTCAGAGAGGGAGATCATAGTGGCTGCAGGACTGGGAGCTGGGAACAGAAGCGGCGACGGCGACGGCAACGGCCACGTCTTCCGGAAACACGCAGCCCCCTTCGCTTCGCCGCCGGCTGAAAGGGGGCCGCGCATTGGAGGAACCGGCACCAATCAGTACCCGCGTTGTTCGCGTGGCATGCCGTCTCTATGCCCGCCCCTCTGCTTTCACTACCTCAGACGGAAGCCTTGCAGCGCCGGCGCGGATTGGGGAAGAGGGGATACATGTGATCACCCTTGCGCCAGCCCCCTCTTGGCGATTGGCTAGGGGGAAGCCGGCAGCGGAAGAAGCGGGAGGGGCAGGGTCTGCGAGCCGGTGGTGCAGGTACGAGTTTGGAGCAGCCGCGGTGCCGGTGCGCGGGAGAGGGGAGGCGGGGAGAGCGGCGCGCTCTCCAGCACTGACCGTTTGAACGGGAGGAGCGAGCGCGGCGCTCGCTAGGGCTGTCGCGC
>WYDI02034776.1:47542-72275 GCA_009867235.2 Psittacus erithacus
GGGGAGAGCGGCGCGCTCTCCAGCACTGACCGTTTGAACGGGAGGAGCGAGCGCGGCGCTCGCTAGGGCTGTCGCGCGGGAGGGAGCGGTGTGAGTCGAGGCCTTTGGCAGCCCCTGGGCCGCCCACTTCACCTGCATGGTGGCCACAGAACAGAGTGTTTTGAGCTGGAAAGGACCTAAAGGTCATCCGGTTCCAACCGCCTGCCGTGGGCAGGGACACCTTCCACTAGAGCAGGTTCCTCCAAGCCCCGTCCAGCCTGGCCCTGAACACTCCTAGGGATGGGGCAGCCACAGCTTCTCTGGGCAACCTATGCCAGTGCCTCAACACCCTCACAAGAAAGAATTCTCTATAGCTAATCTGAACTTCCCCTTTTTAAGTTTAAGCCCATTACCCCTTGTCCTATCGCTAGAGTCCTTGATGAAGAGACCCTTCTCCACATTTCTTGTAGGCCCTCTTTAGGTACTGGAAGGTTGCTCTAAGGTCTCCCGTGAGCCTTCTCCAGGCTGAACAGCCCCAGCTTTCTCTGCCTGTCTTCTTATGGGAGGTGCTCCAGCCCCTTGTTATCCTTGTGGCCCTCCTCTGGATACCTCTGGTTAAACTACTAAGGTGACACACCTTGCTTGTGCAAGTATTGTTGTGTTCCCCCCCCAGGTTACAATTCCTTGGTTTGGTAATCATCTGTTAATGTCACTTCTTAGAATAGGGACAGAAGAGGTCTATTTTGGAGTCTGGGCAGAAGATGTGAGAAAGCTTCCAGCGCTGGGACACTGATTTAAATCTGTGCAGGGTGGAAAGTGATGCTGGTTACTAACCTGCCTGGTTTAGGCATAGCCATCACCTATCTGCTTAGAGGTTTCTTTTCCCCCTGCTGATGGGATATTAAGGATAAGGCTGTAACGGGATGAATTTGCAGGAATTCAGCTGGTTTTTACAGAGGGGTAAAACTGTTGGATGGACAAGGTACTTCCACTTCCCTGTTGTCCACTATGGTTTATAAGCAATGTGTTTGGTTTTATTCAGTTTCTTAGGAGCTGCATTTTTGAGGAGTCACATGGTAACTAGAGGTCTTTGTTGGCAGTGGTGTTACAGAATTAATTACAAGGTATGCTGCACTACTTCCAGAAACAGAAGCCAAATTAAAGACTCATGGAACTTCAGCAGCACATAGGGAAACTTTCATAGATAATTTTCATTCTCTTCACACTCCTTGGGTAAGAAAATGGATTATGTCTCCTGAACTGTCAGCCTAGTGATATTTGTGAGGTTTGTGTTGACTAGAAGTGTATTGCATTTACAGTGTGTCTGTGCCACACATACTGCTTTTTTTGGAATATCCCTGCTTGCTCTGTGCTTTGGGGAGACTGATATTTACAAATACATTTGTGCAGGTGACAGGTGGTATGAAGGCAGAACTGTGTAACTTGAATTATGTGACCTGGACATTGCTGAGTTATATTATACAACAATCATCTTCTTTCTGAAGCGTGGGCCTTTAACTTATAATTAAAAATAACCTCTTCTGGCAAAGTCAATGTTTTATTTACACATTCTTTTTTTATATACATTTTCCCCTTATTTATTGGAATGCAGTAAAATATTTGTTATGGTAGAATCTGCTTATAGTGACGGTCAGCTGAATTTGTTCCCTTTCACTTTTCCTCAGATATGGCTCCCATGTATATAATAAATAGTTCAGAATTCAGCAAGAGTGAGAGAATATAAAGTTTCTCGGGTTTTGTATTGTTTTAACATAAAATATGAAAAAGAACATTGCTCAAAAAATGAATTCTTAAGTCTTTGAAGAGACAAAAAAAACCTGCAGTATGTCGAAAGTAGGTGAGTGGCTGGTCTGTATTAGACAGTGCCTCTTGCAGAAAATTTATGACTTGGTCAAAATTAACTTGCTTTCATTTAGCCTGTAGCCTGAGAAATTGATTGTGAGTTGGTATCTGTCCCTTTCACAGCAGGAAAAAAGCATGTTTTCATCTAGTTGGGCATATTTATGCAGGGAGATTAAGGAACTGGTGTTTTAACTGTTGTGTTAATACCTTGTCTGTTAATGAAAAATCTTGCAGTAAATTTCTTTGAAGTTTAGAAGGATTACTCATGGAATAACTTTTTTTTTATTATGATTTTTTTTCTTAGTGATAGTTGTTCAGTTAAATAAAGTCTCGTAAGGATAACAGCATTCTCCAGCCTCCAAAGATGGCAGCTGTTGAAGGTAATCCAGAATTAGTATTTAGTATGTTCATTTTGCTATGCGTTAGCTAACAGACACAATCACCTGATGTTATTGCTATTTATATGAATTTAATATATGCAGAAAGGAGTACGCAGAGTCTACGCTATTATATTTCAGATTTAAAGAAAAAGTTCTTTTACTGGATAACTTTTTATTGCTTAGATAAAAAGTAAAACAACAGCAGGTTTGTCAGGGAAATTACTTGGTTTTCAATAACTTGAAAATGCACTTAATATTTTAAGAGACTTTCAGCTTTTTCCTGCTGTTCAATAGTGGGCATTCAGGAAGACAAACATCCCCATTTTTTGCCATTGTAATGAGGATATCTTTCTAGATATCATACATTTTTGCTTCCATAAGCACATTATCATATCTGCTATGCTTGGACAAAAATGTTGTATTTTGTGGGGCAGTGGGGAGGAAAACATTTCTTCTTATGCTTTTCTGACCTGGCTCTGAAATAGTGGCACCTGCTTGGCATACTGTGGTATGTGCTAATTATTCTTTTAAACCCTGGGGACTGGATTCTAGAACACAGTCCGTAACTCACACAGATGCATATTAGGATGTAAAGAGGCAAATTCCCACCAAAGATTCACCTGTGTAACCCAAGCTTTTGGGGAGTATTTGCCTCAGGTTTTTCAGATGTGAAGAAGGGCTTGTGTTTGAAAAAGCATTTGTCCTCTGTGTTCAAACCTTGACATTCAGCAGATTCTCTGGTTCTGCATAGGACAGAGATATGAGTGCATAAAATGTAGTTTTTTGCTAACATTGCTATTTCTACCTTCAGAAAACCTTTACTTGCTGAGGCTCATGGTGCTTCTCACATGTAAATGCTTTCTATTAAATACCTTCTAAAGTTCTCGCCTTGGAATTGGCTGGAGTACTCATCTTCATTGTAGTACAGCTTTAATATCAGGGCTTATGCAATGTGCTTTTCACAGCTTAACATGCATCTGCAGAAAAGAGAATAATTTCAAGTGTTTCTCTGGAGAGGCACTGCTTTTGGGAAAGTGGATTGTAATATATTTTTTCTCTATTTACCAATGCAGGCAATGATAGTGTTGGATATCTCTAATATACCATATCGGAGATAACAATTTACAGCATAACTGTGTATATATGACCTACCAATATAAGAAATATGTTGTTAATTCTTGCTAGGTATTTTTACATGGCATATGCAATATTGGATGCTATAATCTCATCAGTGGGCCTGTCAGGCTTTCTTATTTCTCTAGATGTATTTTGTTTGGTTTTAATTTTTGTCTCAATCAACAAATCAAAAAAAATATCATTTAAAACTGGGAATAACATGTTACTGTAGTCTCTATAGTGCCTTTAACTTGCTTTTCCCTTCAGTGCTGGAGGAGGTACTGGTTTCCATTGAAAATGAGCTGCAAGCAGTGGAGATGCAAATTCAGGAGCTTGTAGATAAGCAGCAGGAACTCATTGAAAAGAAGATGAGAATAAAGAGTCTGATAAAGCAGTCCTCAGGAGGCTTGGAGGCAGGTGGAAGTAAAGACACTGAAACCTCAGCAGAGGCATGGAACAAAAAAGGTTTGCAGAGACAAATTCAAATATTCTAATATAGAAGTAAACTAATTCAGTAGGGAAAAAAATGTGTTCATACAGAATTTTGTTTGGGTAATGGTATTGTCCTATTTAATTTTGTTCAGCTGGGTGACCTGCCATCTTAATTACGCAGGGTAATGTTTGTATGTAACTCACTGGACATTCCTAAAAATTAATCTGAGTTCTTCTGGGTAGAATTATCATAAGAATGGCTTGTTATAGCTACTTTTATTCTTTTATTGTTGCAAAGTCACAACTTGATTGGATTTGCTGTAAGAATCCCAGCATAAATTTGGATATACTGCAGTACTTATATTCCCTGTTTATGTTCTAAAAATAATTACTCTAGATCTTTTCAAGATTTGATAATAACAGTTTTGCTCTATCAAAGTTGCTTCTTGCTGTCTTTGTGTTTCTTGCTTGAGTGGGTAGGACATTGGTTGTGTTTGCCATGGGTCATGTAGCTTCATTGTGTTAGCAAATTAATGCAAATTAGATGGATGCTGACTGCCAAAAGTAACGTAGAATACATTAGTATGGTAGAGTTAGTCCAAGTGGCAAGTGCCTCACGGTGGTGTGAGGGCTCCTGTTCTTTTGGAAGTGGTGTCTTTCAAGTTAAACATTAACTGAACTCCTGGATAGTTGGTGGGTCTTGACCATGTAATGCCTAACCAAATTAAATTCAGTCCCTTTTACTATTTTTTTCCTTTTATTTCACTTGCAATTTGGAAACACATTGTTAGCTTCTTCCTCTATCTATTGTGTGTATTCTCTTTTTTTTTTCTTTTTTAAAAATTAAATTAATTTTCTAGTCTAATCCGTATTTGTCCATGCTTGAGAAAAGTGTTCTGCATATGTAAGAATACTGACAGTTCTAATTGCAGATTAATGCTGTTGAACAAATCAGTTTGTTTTGGATAGCTTTGTGCCTAAATCTCTCCTCCTATGCTTTGAAAACTAACATCTTTGCAATCAGATGCTGTGCACATGTTGAATAAGAGCTGTTGCTAAATTTGGTCCCAGGATAAAGCTGAGTGAAGTCGGTGGGAGGCTTTTCTTGGTTCCAGAGAGCCTTGGATCTCTGCTGTGCTCTTTGGAACCTCAAGCCCCAGAGTTAATGCTTGTGCCTGACATGGTGTGGCCTGGATTTTCCACAGTTGCTCTGCATTTTAATTGTAATAATGTGAAAATGGTTAATACTGTTCTTGATGCATCATTTAAGTTTTTACAGTATTACCTCTTTAAATGAAGCAGTCTTTAGTGAAGAAAAGAATGTTGGGGTCATTATTTTGGGGATGATTAAACTCCTTCCCCCCTTTTAAAATAAATGCTTATTATCACTGAAATATATGGAAAAATTGTAGCCCTGCTTTCATTATACTATTTGTATTCACTGCATTTGTATAAGGGAGACATTCAGGCAACTGTTACAGGTCTCAGTCTCTGGTTTTATTTATTTTCAGGGTGGGCCTCTAATTTCCATTTATTTGTGGACTAAGCAGTTAACTTGATCATTATCACTTTGAAGTGCTTCATCTGCTTGTGAGTGTTTCACATCAGTTCACACTTATGTGCAATGAGAAGGTTTAGTCTGGAGGTGGATTGTGTTTACATTTCATAGGTTTTTCAAAGGTCCACCTTAGAAACTGGTTTATACAGACTCAGGTTGTGTGTGGCTTTTTGTGTACCATTATTGAACCTTTGAACACCTTTCCAGATCTAAAATTGTGTTGCTTCCAGATTTAGTTATTGTATATGTAAATTGTCCTTCCTTCTTGTATTTTAACTTGTTGTGAAACATGTTTTGCATTTTTTTTTTTTTTCCTTAACAGATTTTCCATGGTATGAGAAGCTAAACACAGCATTGCAGGGCAAATTTAAACTCCAGAAGTTCAGGTCCTTGCAACTTGAAACAGTAAATGCTTCAATGGCAGGAAAGGATATATTTCTTGTCATGCCTACAGGTGGTGGAAAGAGCCTTTGTTATCAGTTGCCAGCTGTCTGTTCTGAAGGTATGTAAGGGAAGAAAAGATCGCATATAGACAACTGGATTTATTTTCTCCTTTTTGTAGTTCTTTGGAAAATGAACATTATGTTGGTGTGTAATATCACTGTATGAGAAAAAAACAGCAAAGATTGACTAGAAACACTTGTTTTTTCTCTCTTAGTTTATTTTCTCTGAATGAGCAATAGTAGCTTTAAAAGAATGTGCCTTTTCATATGATTTAGATTTAAATAATTTATCAGTGTTCCTCTAAATACTGAAAAAACTTTTTAAACATTTGTTACTTTTCTTTTTCTTTCTTTTTTAATCAGTGTACTGACTGTAAGTTATCAAAGTATGAATATCTGTTATTTGTCTTTTCCATTCTAAAGTTTTAGCTTCAGATTATTTGGGAGAGCCTTTGTATATTCATTTTGAAAAATAGGTGTCCAATTCTGGTCTTTAAAATTTTAATTTTTTTTAATAACCTATTCAGTTGCATGGAAGTTTACTTATTTACAAATACATAATTTATCAACACCTAGCATTGCTTAGTTATAAGGTAAATTAGCACCTCATGACACAGATGTGAATGCAACTTTCTTTGTTTTGTATATTAGTTCTTTCTCTGTTTATTGCAGCTCAGATGTTTGTGGCCTAGATTCTAAGAGAACATGCATGTCATGGCCACCTGGTAAGAAGTATCCCCACATGCCTAGCAGTCACTTGTCAGCTATATAGGAAGGGAATCTGCTACTGTGTGTATGAAGCTTAAGCTCACATTTGGCAGTTCCTTCAGAACAGGGCTGATGCATTAGTAAAATGTATTACAGGAGATATTTGTGACATCTCAACTATTCAGTTTACACAGTGACTGATTGTTACAGGTTTCACACTTGTGATATGTCCTTTGATATCCCTTATGGAAGATCAGCTCATGGTTTTGGAACAGCTTGGTATTTCTGCAGCTTTATTAAATGCCTCAAGCAGTAAGGTATGTTTAACTGCAACATCTTCATGGGTTTTGTGGTGTATGTATTGGCATTGTGCCTCTGTGCGTGTCATTTATGACTACTGAATGAATGGCACAGTTTCATCAGCTAATGCCATTCTATCAGCTGTGCTAAGATTCTTAAGCGGTTATTAACAATTTATAAGGGGTGGTAAACTTACATAGTATTTACCACAACTATAAGTCTTTGTAGAAGATCACTATATATAAAATATTAATTTTAATACTTGGAAAATCTATCACAGAACTTTGAAAAAGCAAACCATTGAATATTTGTCTTTCTTTCATCATGTGGTGTCAGTATTTTTCCAATAAACTATAATGTTCCAAACACACCTCTGGTACTACAAGTGTAAAATAATTTCTTGTACACAACTGTAGTATTTATTACTGAGTTTTCAAAGTGTTCTACCTTAAAGCAGGCTCCAAGTTTGGCACATTGCATCAAGCCACTAAACTAAACGCCAGCGTCATGTAGAAGTTAATGACCATAGTCTTCTGCTAGTCAGGAAAATATATTTCACTGTAAAAAGTATTTGACTAATAGCAGACTGGGAAATAAGTTGCTTCTTGGTCTCTGGATCAAACAGCTTCCTATCCTAAAGTAAGATAAATAATTATATGTAAAAGCCTGCACTGTTCAACATGTTACTAGTGGACAAGTCACCTACTCCAGTCTTCTTTTAAGTCCAGAAACTGAGTAAAAATCTACAACATGCACCAGCCAAAGAGACTTTACATCCTCTAAATAGCCCCATGAAATCTATTTATTCCATTAAAGGTGTTGGTGTAATGTGTTCTTGTTATTAAAACAAGAACACAAGACACTTACTCACATTATCTGTATCACAGCACATAGCTGGCAAGTTGTCCTAGTTTGTTAGCTCCTGATTTTTCCTTTTGTTTCAAACAGGAACATGTGAAGTGGGTTCATACCGAAATGCTAAACAGAAATTCCCAACTGAAGCTCATTTATGTGACCCCGGAGAAGATTGCAAAAAGCAAAATGTTCATGTCAAAGCTAGAGAAGGCTTATCAAGCAGGGCGTCTTGCTCGCATTGCTGTAGATGAGGTCCACTGCTGTAGTCAATGGGGCCACGACTTCAGGCCTGGTATGCTCATTAGAAATTCAGTTTGCAGTGTTATTCAGGCATCAGTACTGAATGAGGCCTGAAATAAAGCCAGGTGCTTTCTTCATGTGTTAAGCAAATACTTAGTGTAATGCTAGTACCTGTGTTAGCTCAAGGACTTTAAATTTAATGCACAAATGACTATATCCTTGTCCAGGAGTTTTCATGCAAATGGGGGTTGATTCCAATGTAGACTTTGCTGTCAGTATTCTGAAAAACTCCTAATTCAGTTTATTTTAATTTGAGCTTAATAAAATTAAAGTTTTTGGCTGCCATCCTTAATATGGACAATACAATCAGCTTTAATCTAATGCTACATGAAAAATATGTCATTCTGTACACTGCTTTGTAATACTCTGGGTAACGAGCTAGCGCATTCTGCAAATTCATGAGCTATGCTTTGATCACTTCTAAATGCCCTTAAATTGCAAGGGAAAAAAGTGTACTTCAGTCTGTTTCCTGTCTTGTCTGTTGTAAAGACTTGCTTACTCGTTACTCTTTCTTTGCCATGAAAGAAAACCTGATTTGAAGCAATAGTGACTGTAAAGTCAGCCTTTGCAGTTTTGTTAAAAAGTGGTCTCTGAGCAAAGAGCCATGCTGGTAAACAGGCAATGTGGAATTAGTACCACTGGCTGCATTTCTCTTCTAAGGCAGCAAGTGATTGTCAGCACTGAGCCTTTAGAATCTTTCCTAGTACATTCTGGTCTGTGTATCAAAATTCCATATTGATTGTTTATTAGCAGAGCTGTGTTTACTGAAAAGTTGTTTGTAAAAACAGACCTGCAAAATAACCTGAATGTTTGTTAATGCCATGACACTTAATTTTTCCTAACTTTTT
The DNA here is from genome assembly GCA_009867235.2 of Psittacus erithacus. Taxonomy (NCBI): domain Eukaryota; kingdom Metazoa; phylum Chordata; class Aves; order Psittaciformes; family Psittacidae; genus Psittacus; species Psittacus erithacus. The sequence goes on from WYDI02034776.1 coordinate 56,325, forward strand.
AAGGACTTCTATTTCAATATGCTTTGCCTTTTGAATTGTGGCAGCTTCTGTAAAATTCAGTTAAAAAGTAAATCATCTGTTTTGATAAGTGCAACCTTCTTATTCATTTGGGTGTATAAATTAGTTCTTTAGTAAACTGATCAATAATAACATTTATTGCAGTATTACCCCATTGAATACTGTCTATGTGAATTACATTAATATCTTTTTTAACTTTGGATCTGTGGTATGTGAAATTATTTTCCCCTTTTTGTTCTCTTGCTTAGACTACAAGTCTCTTGGTATCTTGAAAAGACAGTTTCCCAGTACTCCCTTAATTGGATTGACAGCAACTGCTACAAATCATGTTTTGAAAGATGCTCAGAAAATTTTGCATGTTCAAAAGTGCATTACCTTTACGGCTTCTTTCAACCGGCCCAACCTTTACTATGAGGTATGTCTTAATTTTCTATATACATTTTAATAATAAATAGCTTTTCAACTGAGTGGTGGTGTCCTTTCATCACCTCATCTTACTGAACTTGCTGTCATTTGCAGAGGAACTTGGGCTGCTTTGTCTCTATCGGCAAGGCTTAGCAGATAGGACTGTGTACAGGGGAGAGGTAGGTAACAGCCTTAGACTACTGCAATCTGTTGGGAAATATGTCATATGATTGTGAAATGTTGTGATCTATTGTGTTTTCAGTTTGGCCACAGGTTCTTTTATTGTTCTTCATGGGAAAACTTGTGGGTTTGGTTTTATTTTTTTGATGGAACTTTTGAGATGTAATCTGTCTGTGCACAAAGAGGATATAATAATTTTGGTTAAACGCGGAACAGTTATTGTACTGGAAGAAGTAGAATAAATAGGATAAATAGGATTGTTTGGCAGACTGTGTGCCCACTTGAACTCTGATATGTGTATGTTATATTTTTGAGGTTCGGCATAAGCCTTCAAACAGTGAAGATTTCATTGAGGACATAGTTAAGATGATTAATGGAAGATACAAAGGACTCTCAGGTAAAAAGTGTGGGGTTTTTTTGGTTTGTTGTTGTTTTTTTTTTAAAGGCATATTATTTTTTTATAATCTTCAGTGTTACAGGGATGTTTTCAAGTAATCCTGAAACTTGTAGAGAAATTTTACCTTCACCATACCTTAAACATCCAGCATTAGAAGAAATGAAATTTCGTAAGATCTGTGCCTTGAATAATTACTCTTTTTGTTCATCATTAGCGTTTAAATGTCTACATTTTACTTATATATTCTGAAGTACTGAAATAGAATGTTGATGTATATAGAGCAATGTTTGCATAATAATAGCAATTTTTAAGATTGTAAAAACAAGGCTCAGAAAAGGTTACCTATATGTCCTTCAGTCATGTGTTATGTTATTTAGTATCTGTGTGTTGCAATGCTTACTATCTTTAGCACTTCTTTTTCACATTTGATTGTAAGATTCATGTATTATACAGTACCCAGAATGGGTGTGTGGTGGGGTGAATTGCACTTTTGTGATGAAAGCAGAACTGTAAAAGTTGGACTTTATGTAATCAATGAATTATGTAGTGCAAATAAAAGAGGAGAGCCATATTACAAAGGCAACAGAACCCAGTTTTCCAGGGCAGCAGTCTGTCCCTGCTATGGAACTCTGTGTCTGTGATGAGCAACTCCCTGAGGACAAACTGTGCTAAGATGATCACAAATCATGTGGCTTTGTGTGTAATCCTTGACTTAGCCCAGACTGACTAATGACAAAAACAGATATACCTGAAATCTCAGGTGAGACATCATAATGAACAGCACCCCTTTACTTACGTAAGCATTAATAACCATTGTCCTCCTTGAACATAGAATACTGCTATGATTATGTGGATTGCTATCCATATTTTCTCTTTAGCCTACAAGTCAAAGCTGATAATTGAAGTTTCCTTCATGGCCACCATACTGGAGACTGAATAGACACAAAGATTTTTGCTGGGGTTTATTTATTTATTTTTAAGTTAATAAAACTTTCAAAGTTGTTTTTAAGTATTGGGGATTGTTTGTTGTGAGTTTTTTTAAGACATTACAATAAGGCATCTCTCACTTTTGTGCAGGAATTGTTTACTGTTTTTCTCAGAAGGATTCTGAGCAAGTTACTATGAGTTTGCAGAAACTGGGAATCAAGGCAGGGACTTACCATGCAAACATGGATGCTAAATGTAAGAGCAAAGTTCATAAAGGATGGGCAGCAAATCAGATCCAGGTTAAGTAGATATTTCTCATAGACTTATGTTTTATTTAAACAAATTGTGGTTTGATACCTTGATGGTTTCTTAATCTTTTTTCAGGTTGTAGTGGCAACTGTTGCTTTTGGCATGGGAATTGATAAACCTGATGTGAGGTTTGTAATTCATCATTCTATGAGCAAATCCATGGAGAACTACTACCAAGAAAGTGGACGTGCAGGTATTGTAGGAAATGGCTTTTGCAAAGCTGCCATTTACATTCATTAAACCAAAAAAAATTGCACTTTGATTTCAGTCATTTGTGCTTAGCGTCTTGTCTTTGAGACAGGTTCCAGAGTGTGTAATGCCACTCTGCCTCTGTAAAGAGGCTTTGGAGCAAACTACCCAGCCCTTTACTCAGCATTTGTTTTAATTACTTAATTTTTGTGGCATCTGTGGCTTACCAGAGTAATTGTATAACATGACATTGACTGATCAGATGTATGTTATAGAAAGGATTTTTTTTTTTCTTTGTATAGCAGCGGGGCTGTGTGATCTGCTCAGATTGATTCTAGATGATACCTGATTGCTGTATGAATTTCAGTAGTCACAGAAACACAAGTAGGATGGGGAGTCTGGAGCAGGGAATTTTAAGGATTGATCAGTGTATAGCAGCACTAAATAGCTGTTACAGCTAAAAAAAGTTTTGTGGTGTTTTGGTTTGGTTTTTTTCAACCTTGTGCATTATTTTCCAATTGAATCTATGTGGAGGAAAGCTTTTTAAGAATCTTGAGGGGCAATCAGTAGAAATTTTAACTATGGCTCTGTGATAGAAACTGGCCTTAATGCTGGTCTAAGAAGTACAGCAGTCATCAAAGTCTGTGGGAGTTTGCATCTGCTTATGCTATAGACTGGTTACTTCTAGGTAGTGCTGGAGGTGATGGGAAGTATAACCAATAAAGTGGTGAGACAAGGGCCATATAGGTGCAGCACCTGCTGCTTCACAGTGCTTATCAATTTGGGATTAAAGCAAGCTTTTACGTTTCTTATTCATAACTGTTTAAATGAGATTCTTGTGGGAGGGATTAATTAAGCACTGCTACTCATTTGCATGAATGTACTACTTAGCTTATGAAACATTCCTTTTTCCGTTTGCTCATCCATGTGAAGTAGTGCTCTTAAACGTTAAACTTTTTTAAAAGTCTAGGGGTTTTTAGGCGTTTTCTGCTGTCTGGATCTTCTAAACAGCAGGTCGGCACCCATCAGCACATCACTGGGAGGGGTGGGCAGCAGGAAGGAAGAAATGATCTAAATTCAGCTATAGAAGGCACAGTTGGTTTTAAATGGAATATCATACCTAATTGTTTCTTCATCTATTACCGTTAATACCTAATAAGGTATTTGAAGCTCACACTGTGTTTTAAACAAATACAAATTAGGCTTCAAGATGTATTTGGCTAGGATTTTCCAAGAGGTGTTAGAGTGAGAAAATAGTGATTTCCCTGACTTTCTGTATGATGCTAATATTTTATTTTGGTTGTTAAAGAATCAAAATCTCCACTGTGAGGTATTTTCTATTTGCTTGATTCTGTATTTGTAGAAGACTGTTCCATTTTATTTCTAGTCTGTATCATGCTGTGTTCTGTTGGCTAATATGTTATGCCTGATACTCTATTACAGTCGTGTCCTCTCTATATAGAGGCTGCAGAAACCCATGCACATAAAAGTGGTATTTGTACCAAAAAAAGCTGTGCTTAAAATAAACCTCTGCTAATTCATTTATTTTGTTGTTATTCTTTTTAATGCATTGCAGGTAGAGATGACCAAAAAGCTGACTGCATTTTGTACTATGGTTTTGGAGATATATTCAGAATCAGCTCAATGGTAGTGATGGAAAATGTAGGGCAAGAGAAGCTGTATGATATGGTGTCCTATTGCCAGAATATGAAGAAGTAAGTTACTGTGGTGGTTTGATTGCTTAGTTTGTAAATAGGCCAATTAGTGAGTTTTTATAGAGGGCATTTGAAAACAAACAATTTAAAACAACCAAACAAAATAAGTAAAACCCAACAATAAATCAAAAAAACTCCTCCCTCCCTCCTTCCACCATCAGAACAGAGGAGGGGGAGGGTTTGGATTTTTTTGCCTGTTGTAACAGAATCTTGAGTTTGGGGTTTGTGGTTTTGCTGCTCAGTACATTCACTGTTTCACATGACGTACTGTTGCACATAACGTACTGTTGCACATAACTGACTGTTGGTGTGTTGCTTGCCAGCTTCAGATAAAGTTCTGGAAGCAGTTATGTTGAGGTGAAATCTCTGTTGACAAACACTGTTTTGATTTCAAATCCCATTCAGAGTGAAAGCTGGAATGCTTTGGGTTTTACTCTTAAGGTACCAGTGTTCAGTGGCCATACAGGAATCACGTGTTTAATGCTTCATCTGCTGTACTGAGCTATTTGGAATACTTCATGGAAAACACTTATATCTATGATGTGGGCAACTTGTGCATTCAGTGTAGCCTTTGTTGGCCTCAGACTAAGAATTAGTTCATATTCTTATGATTTTTTCATTCTATAGAAATTGCAGATTACTTTTCTGCTTTAACCAATCTGTTCCTACAGTGGAGTTCACTATTACTGAAAGCTGCTGGTTATTTCTGTTAGCGCAGCTGACAGGGATTACTGTGTTGCAGTATTTGTTTTCTGATTTTTCCTGAGGTAATCCCTCATGCTTGTTTTAAGATATGAGCTGACCCAAGGGACCTTTTTGCCAGTTTCATGATTTATAACACAGGTGTATACACTTATTTTCTATAGTCCTTTGCTCTCTGCTCTTTCAGATGTCGCCGAGTTCTTATAGCCCATCATTTTGATGAAGTATGGGATTCTGCAAACTGCAACAGAATGTGTGATAACTGCTGTAGGGAGAGCCGTAAGTAAACTGTTTTTATAACCAGGGATGGAGACCATGGAGAAGGTTGGCTTAAAGAAATACCTACATTAGAGAAACTGTGAGCAACTTCTGTTAAGTGTGCTTGTAATACTGCCTGTTTCTAAGGCGCAAATTTTGTTATGAACATCATGTTTTGGTGGCTTGATATTGCTGAGTTCAGGGTGTTTAGTAGGATACTTTATACTTTTTGCTTGAGGCCAAACACTTTGGTTATCTTTCAGGCTCAGCCCTTTACCTGTTCCCAGAAGTGAAGCTGGGGTAAGGGGTGGGGGTGGCTTACCTGTTTTAAAATGATTCTGGAATGTGTCAGGGTTTCTTTTAGGATTTGTTTGGGTGTGAAAGCTTTATTTTGAGAGGGAGCCTGTTGCGCTCAGCGTTCACACTTAGGCTGTGAGAAGGCACAGTTTGCACATGTCCTCTTACAGCTTGCCTAGTAAAACCTCTGAGCATTTCAGTGCTGCATGCTCATAACACATACCTGTGCAGAACAGCTGAGCACACTAATTCAAGATTTGGCCATGTGTTAGTCTTAACTGCTCACTGTCTGTCTAGTGCACACTCTTCCTTTCAAAGAAAGTTGGGATCGTAAGAGGGAAAGTATATGGACTGGACATAGAGGGAACTGGGAAGACGAACTGAAACAAGATCAGCTATATGGTAAAGGAAGATGGTTTCAGCAGAATGTGGTTCTGGGACGTAAGTTCTTTCACTGCTTTGCCCACAACCATCCTGGGCAGTGTTGGGTAGCTAGCTTAAATTACATTTTTATGGGTGATCACTGACTGCTGTAACTGTCATTTTTGGTACCCATCCAGAAAGCCATAAGTTTCTGGAGATGCACAAAGTATCTCTTGCTGGACTTCCTAAATGTGAGCTGTGGTTTAGACATAGGAATCCCCATCTAAATCTAGAAAGCTCTGGAAGGAGTGCTGGGAAAAAGTTGATCTTGGGCATCTCTAACTGGACACACAAAGCCACCTTAAATTTCTTTGAGGAGCAGGTGAATTCTTGTAACAGGTAAAAAATACCATCTCCTCATACCACATGCCTGTTGTGAAGCGTTTGGACAATCTAGAGATCAACACTTGAAAAACTTAACAACAACTCTATATTCAAAGCTGTTCTCATAGCTAGACTTTATTTCCCTGTACACCTTATGGGGGGCAAGGTAAACAAAGATATTCAGCTTCTTTTTTCTTTATACAGTTAACTACATCTATATAATAAACCTGTTTTGCAAATTCATGCAAGTAACAATGTCTTGTTCTAATTGGAAATGGGGCCTAGTTAAATTTTATACTGGGATCAGAGGTTGAGAAGGGTATGGAGCTGGCTTGTGCCCAAGACTTACAGGAACCATGTGATGAAATATAGTTGAAATATGTCCTGTTAACTGCTGGTTTTACCCCCAGGGTCTCTTGATATCTAAGCAAGGTCTGAGAAAACCTAGCAGTAGTACTGGGGGTTCAGTACTTAGTTCTTAGTATTGGATGAGGCAGTTGGATAATTCTTGCCATGATCTGATCATGCAGTAGAAGCATGACCATTATGTACTACATGGATGTGCTGGGGCTCAGAATAATTATTCATTATGAAGTTTATTTGTATGAAATTAATACTTTTTTGGTCTCATTTTGTCCATAACTGTCTTGAGAGAAGAAATGTCTCACTTATAGTCTTCAGTTCCTTTTGCTCTCTAATGTTCCATGGTAAATATTATAGGTGAAGAAAAGGAATCCAGCTGCAGAGTAACATAGAAGCTACCTTAGAAATGTTACACTTTGTAAATGCTTCTTTGAAATAATTTGTGTGGTTTGTAATGTTAAATCCATATAAAAACATTTGCAGGACTGAAGTTTTAATAATGAAGTAGAAAGATAACTAGAAGTTTGAGTACAAACAAATCCTAATTTGACAGAGAGACAGTTATAGCTTTTATTTGTTAAGTTGTAGTTTGAAAACAAAACCAAAAAAGCATTACTATTATATGGCACAAAGATATGTATAGATATACATATATATCTATGAATATATAAAAGTGCGTATGTATGTATACACCTAATGTATATATGGATACTATCTAAATAACTATAAATAACTTGCTATTTAAATATTACTTCACTTTTATTTGTAGCATGTGAGAAAATGGATATAACAGGATACTGCAGGGATCTAATCAAGATACTTGAGCAGGCTGAACACATAAGTGAGAAGCTAACCCCACTGAAATTAATTGATGCGTGGTCTGGGAAAGGTGTAGCAAAACTGAGGGTGCCTGAAGTTACTCCACCCAAGCACCCTCGAGAGGAGCTGGAGAGAATTATTGCCCATTTACTGCTGCAGCAGTATCTGAAGTATGTAAGATGATGACCTCCTTTTTTATTTTTGTAGTAACTGCTAGTCTTTTGTCATTACTCTGGTGTTAGGTCTATATAGTATTATTGCATACATTCTGTAGTCACAGTTTTAGCCTTTGTTTCAGATGCATTTAATATATTTAGAAAATCTCAAAAGATTACTGTATTTCAACTTCAGAATGTTAAAACAGAAGTTGGAGAAGCATTTGAAATGCTCCATCTCTTGCAGTTCTAAAAAACTGGGGTCTTCTATATTCAGGTGGAACCTTTAAATCTGCAGCAGGCTTCATTTTGGAGAGGTCTGCTGTTTATATGCAGTCTCATTTGCATTCCATAGATAAGCAGAGTAAATGGGGCTGCCCAGATAAGTCTTCAGTTAGAACAGGCTGGCTAATGCAGACTTATTGCATCTTTTTTCCTCATTTTCCTCCGTGTATTCCAACATATTGACATGTGCGTGTGTCTGTGTGCATGTAAAGTTCCACAAACTGAGTGATGTTAAGTGTTGACTAGAGTCCTTCTAAATTAACTGGCTGTCCACTTGGAAAGATAAAGCAAGGCCAAGCTGCTATTTGGAGCATCCCTCAGAAGGTTTAGTGCATCCCATTTTCCCCCTGCATGGTCTAGCCTGTCTTCAACCTTCCCTCGTAACACTGGTTTTGTTTATGCAGGGAAGACTTCAGCTTCACAGCATTTGTGACAATATCCTACCTGAAGATAGGACCAAAGGCAAGCCTGCTGAAAAATGAGGCACATGTCATAACTATAGAAGGGATAACGAACAAGAACAGTGTTTACAGGGTATTTATATATATATATATTTATATATACATATTTATATCTGTACTGACTTGCTATACAGGTATCTTTCCATTGTAATTTATTTTAATAGCTTGGTATCTGCTCAATATATTTTTCATAGTAATGCAATCAACTAGATTTAAAATAGACCTCGTAAGTATCTTCTCTCTTGTGTGGGAATGCTGAAAAGAAGGAAAGCAATGCTAGAATTTGAACAGATTTGTTTATCACTTACAGGCCAAACCAACTCAGTCTTCGAATTCAAAAGGAAGCAGAGAAAATGCTCAGACTGTTTCAAAGACTGTCCAAGATTCAGTGGCGAAGAAGTCACAGGAACATAAACGGCCTAACTGTGGTTCTAACTTAAAAGCAAAGAAGCTTAAGCTTCAGGCAGGTGGAGATGATCAACCAGTAGTTATTGACTGAGTTTCACAGACTACATTTAGGATTTAATCATGTTCGCTTCTCCATGGACAATGCAGTGTGTCAGTTCAGTTTGTTTTAGTAACTTTTTTTGCCTTTTTTTAATAAAAAACAGAACAGGGAAACAAGTATCTTTAAACCCCTCAAATCTAGAGAAAGTCTAGTAGTCAAGGGAAAAATGCTACATAGCAAAATCACTGGTGCATATCTTATGATAATTACTGTATAATTATGTAAATAATTACCATGTTGTCTTGATAACTCTTTTGGAAGTGTAGTGTATAGTAACACTATAGTAGAATCACACAGGCTGGGAGGGACTTGCAGAGATCACCTCTTCCAGTGTCCTCCTCAAAGCAGGTTCAGTTGAAACAGGGTGGGTGCTCAGGGCTGTGTCCAGTGAAGTTTTGACTGTCTCTAAGGATGGATGTTCCCCAACCCCTCTCAGCATCTGTTCCACTATTTGACCACCTTCATAACTACCTCACTTTTCCACCCCCACCTCCCCCCAAAAAAAAGGGCATCTCTTAGAACTAATTGTTAATTCTTGTATTGCAACCTGTCTTTTGCCTCTTGTCCTACCACTATGCTCTTCTGAGAACAGTCTGGTACCTCTGCTGTTATGCTCTTCCATTAGTTGAAGTTCACAACAATCATACTCTTTCTTTCCCCCTGGCTTTCTTCTTTCTTAATCTGGACAGGTTAAGAACTAGCTTCCTCAGCATCCTTCTGTGCAGCCCATCCAATCCTGTGGATTTGTGAATGGCCAGCTGGCTTAAGTGATCTATAACTCCATCTTTCTGTACTGCTTTGCTCCCACAGACTGTTAGTAGGTCCCCCCAGGGAAAACCATACCAGTGAAAATGAGGCAAAAAGTACCTCAATCTTTTCCATGTCCTGTGTCACTAGCTCATCTACCCCTCTGAGGAGTGGGACCATACTTTCCTTACCCTTCCTTTTGCTCCTAAGGTATTTAGAGAATCTCGTCTTAACTGCTTTTTGCATCCTTTGCTAGTTCCACCTCCAGCTGAGCTCTTACATTTCTAACTCCCTGTGTGCTCAGTCAATGTCACTGTGTTCTGGATATCCTGTACCTTCTGCTTCCTTTCTGTGTTGGAGCTAGCTGAGTTCTCTGTTCACCCATGTTGGCATTCTGCCATGCTTGCTTGACCTTCTGCACATAGGAGTAAACTGTGTTCTGAGGAGGTTGTGGTTTGGAAACCAAGCAGCCCTCCTGAGCCCCCTTTCCTTCCTGGCAGTGTTGCCAGCATACTGACAAGCAGATCCCTGCACAGACTGAAAAACTGCTCTTCTGAGGCCCAAGGCAATGGTTCTGTGATGTCTTCCTAACTCCTGAAGCTTAAAATCCTGAATCACACAGTCACTGAGCAACATCTGGGATCTGGGCACCCAGTAAGAAACACCTGTCAATTTGTCCCAGTCAGGTTGGCAGTGAGGGCCTCTGTGCCCCCCGGAGGAATTCCCTGGTAACTGCTCTTCCTTTTCTTCATTGGGTGAACACTTGGCTTGGCTTCAGCTGGCATCAGTGCATCCCTTGGTGTGGAGTTGGTCATCCTCATCTTTCTCAGGTTGCTGTGTCTACTCTGCAACAACACAGCTGCAGGTGAAAAAGGAGCTTTTTTGTGTTGCTGGAAGCAAGAGGTTTCCAGCCTTCCCTCCTGTGGATGTCTTCAGCCACTGCTCCTGTGAGGGTGATCTCTACGTTTTCCCTCCTTTGCTGCACAGGACTTGCTCTTTAGCTCTGTAGTGTCTCTGTGAAGACTCTGTTTCCTCCTGTTCCTCCTCCTGGCTGCTACACTGGTGGCTCACCTCCACCCACTGCTCCTTCACCAGGAGCTCAGCTCTGCAGCCAGAGTGCAGCTCCTGCTGGTGAGGCTGCTGGTGCCAGCTCCAGGGAGAGACATCGGAGATCCAGAGATGCGGGCTGCTGGCGCATTCGTCCTTCCTCTGGAGCTACATGTGGGTCACAGTTTCTGCTGTGCCAGGGCTGTTGCACTGGCCCATGTGGACATCACCGATCACTGCAACTTTAAGCAGAGCAATGTGGCCCCTTTCTGCAATACTTACACCTGCTACCACATATTGTCGAGTTTCAACAGAGCATTGTTACAAGACTGCATTACTTCTGACTTACAGTATTTCACAAAAATCTCTGTATGTTTATCCCTCTAAAATACACCTGTTGCTCTTGGAATTGGATTTATCCAATGAGAGGTGAATCTGGTTATCCTAAGAAATGTCATTCTGTTTTGTAAGCAACAGATCATGACTTCATTCATAGAATCATAGAATAGTTTGGGCTGGAACGGACCATCAGAGGTCATAGAGTCCGACTCCCCTGCATTGAAAGCTGCTACTTTAAGCTCTAATAGTGAGCTACATTAAACTTAATCTTTGGGAGGTTTCTAAAGTCTAGTCTCTTAACTCTGCTACCCCACTTATCCCTTTGCTTACATTACTGTTGTTTGTGGAAGAAAACTGTATTGCTGCTTGCCTGTGGCTTAAAGTAACACATCTGCACCATTTTAAAGAGCAACCTGTCTCTTTTCCCCTCACCAGCATTCCTTTCATGTCAGGTCATGGTTTTGTCAAAAAGCTTCAGCTACAGGATTTGTGTGTCTCCCTTTTCAGCAGCAGAATACATACCTGTTGCCTTCCCATGATGAACATCAGCGTTTTCAGAAACAACTAACTGCTGCCAGAGTGGGTAAGACCCACCAGCTGCTGCTGACCTCAGGCAGTGCTTGGGAACACGTGAGGTTCAATGCCAGATGTGAGTTTTTGTTTTTTTCTGAGGATCTGGCCAGCCCATGATCAGTAAGGCAAGTTCCAACTCATCATAAACTGAACTTCTGGTAGGTTTCATGTTGGATCTGCCCCTCAACCCCCAGACATGCAGATGTATGCCAACTTAAATATGAAACAAACATGATGAAGAACATGCTCTTCATCTTTATTTTTTTGGTAGAATCTCATCAGTGACTAAAGCTAAATATTTCACCCATTGTTTACCTCAAACCTTTGCCAACAGCAGAATTAATTCATTTAAACAGTCATTCTCTTATAAAAAAAAAAAAAAGTAAGAGTGATTTTCTGGGAGAAGTCTCAATATGTGCTGCCAACTTTGAATTTAGTGGAGTACAACAAACTACTCCCAGTTTGACTGTAAACAAACAGCAACACTCAAGTAGCAGTTGTAGAATCAACCCAAAAGCCAGTTCGAAACAACCTGTGCCCATGGATGGGACTGTGGAATACAGACAGGACTTTAAGGAACAGCTTGAATTGTTGAGCTTTCTCATCTAGTCACTAAATTATGCCTAACAACTAAAGAAGGAACTTGAAGCAAGCCTGTACCTTTGATTGAAAACAAACATCTTAAACCTCCATTTGTAACTTAATAGTAGATCCTTTGTCGCTAGTTACAAGCCAAATTGGAGTTTAATACCTGCAGAAATTCCCTCCTGGAGCCAAGAGGTGTAACTGTGGGAATTGGGAGCAGGCAGGCAGAAGCAATGACACACAAGTCCCTATTTTGTTAAGGGACTGTAATAGCTGTCTATTAAGAATCCTGTCAGATACCGGACTCACATTCAAAATAGCACTGATTAATAGCATCTACTGCATTAGCTGGATCCACCAGCTTGTGGAGCAGGCTGCTGTGACAGGGAACACTGCTGTGGGTGATGTCCAGCAGTGCTGTTGTGTTAGCCTCTCCCTGCAGCACACTGCACATGGATCTTGTTGGAGATTACACTGGATGCACCAGGGCAGCTCTACCATGATACCTCAGCAGCTGAAGTGACAAGCAGTAGAACAGCTGCTCTCAACTGACAGCTCATTCTGGCGTCAGTGTTCAAAGTTTTTGTGTCCTGTACTTGGCTGAGTAGAAAATGCATTTCAGAGATAAACTTCTTGGGGAGGATAAGATAAAGCATCCATCTTGCCGCATCTTTGCCAAGCACTTCGCAGTCAGTGAGAGCTCCAAGCACTCTGTACCCTACAGGTGCCCTCTGTTTATCTGAGCCAGTTGGGAGAGATTAGCCGGAACAGGAGCCTTTAAACCCATGGCAAGTACTCACAGATCTGAGTGCTGGAGGGTGCCAATGGGATGGCAACACACTGTATGACTCCCTTGTAAATGTTCACCTGAACAGGTGGTTTTAGGAAGCAGAATTTTCTGCCCTAGCCAACTTTGGAGGGAGCTTTGGGCGGGTCAGGCAGCACCATCATACCACATCATGGCATCCTGGCTGGTTGAGATGAGGAGTGTGCCTGGTGGTAAACTATGGGGACACTGGGCTCTTTTAACCATGGCAGGCAAGTCTTGCCTGGTTTGGGGAAGAAGAGACCTACGAGGCAGGCATAGGATTTAACACATTTCATTTAGTTCTAAAAAGTGAAGGCTACCTTGCATTCAAGTGAATGTGGTGCCACCTTAACAGCACTGAAGCCCACTTGTTAAGAATGTTACAGCCTTGTTTTCATATACCCATTTAATCCAAATGAAAACTCATTGCCAACACTAATTCACTTGCTTTTGTTGCTGCATTTTGACACTGATTAATTTAATTTGCTAATTAGTATTTTGACAAGATCAGTACAAGACTTATTAAGAAACTGCATTTATCCCTGGTACATTCCTGGTAGTCCTGTGGAACCAGTTTTACAAGACATACTACTCAGTATCAAAACTTTATGCAAAATGGAGATAGGGTTTTATTCAATCAAAATAATCTTCTATATCAATATCTGGATTCAGGAGATCTTCACCATAGGCTGAAAGATCCATTTGATTTAAAATTAAGTTTTCAAAGGTTTCCTCCAAGTCCGTGTCACCGATCAGCACAGCTCCCACCATTCGGCCACTCTGCATCACTACTTTCACGTACTCCTGTCCCTTGGTACACCTCAGCATCAGTTCATGGTCTAAACCTAAGCCTTGAGCATTGTATTTTCCCAAAACCACCACCTAGCAGAAAGAAAAAGAGAAAGCACTCAGAAGAGCATTGCAGTAGATTTTAGTACTTCTGCCAGTGCTGTTCTAAGCTTCAAAAGACTGATGCAAACAGGGAAATATTTGTCCTGGGGGAACCTCCCCCTTTCACAGGTTAAAAATCTTCACCTTGAACTATCATACGCAGAACCCAGTAACAAACCAGCTACCATGCTGAACTCTGGCTGACGTTATCCAAGGACAGGAACCTAGTGAAATGGAATGTGTGCGCAGAGATGCAGAGTAGAGCAGTTGTCAGTCACCAATTGGAAGTTGTAACACATATGTAAAGATCATTGCCCTCTTCAGTTTCAGCATTCAAAGTTAGCATGAATGGAGAAAATCTAAACTAAGATTAATTATTACAGAGAGAAAACCGTTTTGTCAATATTAAAGCATCTGCTCAGTGTCAGCAAGTGAAGATAAGCAAGCGACGTGTGTTACTCAGTGGTTGAAGGCTATCAGACTGCGTTTACTTTACCTTGTAATTGAAAAATTTTGTAACATGAGCAAATAGTTCAAAGCTGAAATCCAGATCGATTGATTCCCCTAACGTATCTGCTGCCATGCATTTAGCTGCATACCATCCCATCTGCCTGGCTTGAGTCCACAGCCTCATCTAAAACCAAAGAAAAATAAATTTAAAGACTGAAGAAGACATGTAAGAATGTCTCTGGGCAATGACCAACACCTGCAATGCATACAATGGATTTATTACACATAGCAAGGCTGAACAGCTTCTCTTCCAGCCACCTAGATAAAATCATCTGTCACCAGCACACAAGGATTATCTACTTATTCACTGGTTTCCATTTCAATTAGACTTTCTTTTCTCCCATCTGTGTAATTTACTTTGCAATCAGACTGATGCTGAACACACACTCGTACAATTTGATTTACCTGATGCCACACTGGACTTGGTTCCCAGGACGCCGTGCAGATATCTCCAGCTGCATATATGTCTGGCAGGGATGTGTGCATGTGCTTATCCACCTTGAGACCTCCATCTTCACCTAGAGCAAACTAAAACATTTGCACAACTCAGCAATAACAAAAATAATCATTTAAACAAAGTGATTCAACTTTATCTGTGTTAAGCAGCCATCTTGTTACTTTTTAATGGCAGACTCCTAAAAATGTCCAGTAAATTCACTATTCTGTTTAATCAAAACATCTGCAGGTCTAAAATGATACGAATAAACACTACGGGAAGCCAGCAAAATGCTCTTCTGGGTGCCATGTAGCACAGACAGAAAGGTCAGAGTGAATAATTTATGGCTACTTACTGTCCTGTCTAATCTGACTCTATTAGGAAAGCCTGACACCACAACAGAAACATGTGGTTCAAACTTCTCCATCTCAAAGCTCCTTCACCATCAAGGGAAGAAAATGGGTCCCCTGAAAACTGAGTGCCACAGTGAAGTATGTTTCACAACTACCGTATCAAGTATTACTTCTTCACATGGAAATGCAACCCTGCCCCCTGCAGAGCTTTTCCTGAATCGTATCAAACCAAGAACCCTTCAAATAAGCAAAGAGAAAACTGGCCTACAAAATCAGAATTTCCCAGCAATCTCTACATTCTTTTCTCACCAAGTTTAAAAGCAGATCAGTGCTGCATTTTACAACTGATTTTCAAATATCCTTTAAAATCTCTCTTACTATGTATGAAACCCAAAGCTTAGAAAAGCATTACATACTGGATAAAATTGTTTAACATGAAATTATGCAGAGCGGTAAGACATCCACAGTAAGATACAAAGCATTAAGCATTATTTCTAGAACACAGTGTGGGTTTTCAAAACATTATTACTGATGCCCCAGGCAAGAAAGTAACACAGCTTGCCAAATTTCCAACCGTTCCAACCGTACCATGTGTGTTACAGGGACGCCTCATCTTGAGAGTTCATTTTGTATTTTTACCAAGGCCAGAGAATACATTGCAAACACTTAATTCCTAATCTAACTTTATAACAGAGGCCTTGAAATATTTAACAGCTCGACATCAGATGTATGTGTCATGGTTTAAGCCCAGCCAGTAACTCAGAACCATGCAGCTGCTCACTCACTTCCCCCCTTTCTCCCCCCACTCCCAGAGGGATGGGGAGGAGAAATGAAAGAATGTAACTCCCAAGGGTTGAGATAAGAACAGTCCAGTAACTAAGGTATAACACAAACTGCTGCTACCACCAATAATAACAATGATAAGGG
>WYDI02034779.1:0-19784 GCA_009867235.2 Psittacus erithacus
AGCAAAGAAACCCGTCCTCCGGTTGTTGTTGATCTGGTGTCACGAGCTGCATCAGGCAAACACCCCCACAACGCAGTGCTTCCATTTCTTCAGCTACTCTGACCTTTTGGTCAGAGCAGTCCCACGTCCACCAGTTATACAAGAGAGTGACTGACAAGCTTCTGTCCCTGGAGGTGTTCAAAAACCGTGTAGACGAGGCCCTCAGTGATAGGGTTTAGTGGTGGCCTTGGCAGTGGTGAAGGAACCATTGGGCTTGATCTTTCCCAACCTGGTTGATTCTGTGATTCTATGACAAAGTCTTTAAAACATTCACGAGCATTTCAGAAATGCTGCCTTCACTGGGGCTATACTGGCGGGCTTGGCAGGTGTGAGATTGGCCCAGCTTTTCCCAGGCTCCTCTGGCACATCCAACACCCCTCAGGGTTTTCCAGGCCTGGGAGGCTAGTGCTTTCTGTGGGTACCACCAATACTGTGCTGGTGTTTTTTTCACTGCAGGAGTTGAGGTACTCTGGGGACAAGCCCTTGGAGCACAAACACAGCACAAAGTTGCAGGTGGTTAGTGCTGTATCAGGCAGTAAAGCCTGATACAAGATACACCTGAGTGTCTGCGCCAGAAAGTACTAAATAAAGCAAATCAGTCAATGCTCATATTTTGTTCTTCAGACTTTTTTCTTATTCTTTACGCGAGCATTGGAGAAGTCCAAACCTTAGCAATGCAGGCATGGCTTTGGGCTTGCGCTGTCAATACCATGGCCTCACCTGGAAGCGCAAGAACTCACTGGATTTTGGTTTGGTCAAAGCTTCTGGCAAGCTGATTTTCTATGATTGCAAATATTATTCCTTGCCTTCACTGTTTCAGAAAGCCTTGCTACTGCAAGACCATTTTCATTAGTGTATGTAAAGTGCTTTAAGCAAAAACAGTGACATAGCAATGCTAACAAGAGTTTATTTTAATTCTTTGGTCTTTGTGCTACTTGGTTCCTTTTGGTTTAGAAAGTGAAGCATGGTGTCAGCTCACTGTGTGTTACGTACATCAATTACTTTCATCTATCTTAGTAATTATTAAAATCAGCTTCTTTACAATTCTACTTAAAATCTTCAGAGTGGTGATGGAGATTTCATTTCAGAACATTTGATTTTTGCCTTAAAAATTGCTTATAAAGGTGTCATTGTCTTTATACAACTAGGTTCCCTAGTGGGTGCATTTTCCAGAGTATAAAATCCTCCCATGTTCTTGCTGAGTATATTTGATTTCAAGTTAACCTCACCAGGCAATAAATAGTACTTGACAAAACAAATATAATACGATCTCCACTAGCTCCTCACAACTTCCCTGTTTACTTCAGTTACCAGCTGAGTCACTGCAAGGACAACAAATAACATTCTGTGCACTTTTTAACACAGTGCACAGTTGCTTTACTAAAAGATTATGGCAGTTTTGTGCCCGCTTACCTGTCATTTTCTGTTTAAAAGTTACTTTGTAAACCATTCTCATGGGATAATGGTAGCCGTTATCAATGGCTACCAGTCCTTAGACATGTGACTATGCTCAGCAGTGACTAACCTGACCAAAACCTTCCTGACTGGTAAGGAAGGAGGACAGTACTGCTGTGAAAGTTAAGATGATGGATCTGTAGAGAACACTAATCAACTTAATGAAGCAGCTTGAAGTTTTTATTTTGTTCCACACTGCTCAAGTTAGTCATTCCCCTTTGCCTTTCTGATACAGTGTTACTCCTACTGTTTAATCAAACTGTCTGGTAAAGTATACAGCCTTGAGGAGTACCTGGGTTCCTTGTAACTGAAATACTGTAGATTGTCTACGTGTCTATTTTTGGTCTAAAACTGACATCTCTGTGATCACAGGCAAGTACGTGCCACGTATTTGATTAGTTTTAACTGAAACTGGACAACTACTTTATTTCATCCCTCTCAACCTTAAGCTCATCGAGTTATGTCAGTCACTGCCAGCAGAACTAACACTGTCTGATAAAGAGGCTGAAGTGGTTATCAGAGAAGGGTGATGCTGCACAGTATCTTTAGATCCATGATTACTCTTCACTGACAGCAAAACTGATGCCCCATAGCAACTCTACTACATATGATGGGGAAGGAGATCTCAGACATGACAGCATGGACTCCACTGCCATGGAAGCACTGCACTGACTGCTAGTAGCAAGAGCTGTCAGAGGTGAAACAATGATAGTAAATCTGCATTTGTCCTGTTCTGCCAAGGTGCCTAGGTGCCTTTGGATCATTTGTTCCCAAACTAAAGGCATCTGAAATGCAGACATTGTCTAATTGGATACAGTGGAAGCTCTTCCTGTTTAAACTTGGTTCAATTGAGTTAGATGTAATTCATATGTAACTTACAACAGCTTGTCTTACAGGCTGTGTAAGTTACTTGAAGCTGTTTGCACAATGTAAAATTTCATCTTTGAGTTTTGTTCTGCTGTCTCGGATTCTAAATAGCAGTTCCTCTTGCTTCTTTCCTATATTACCTGCATATGATTACAAAAGAAGTTCCAACTCCACGCAGAGAATAAGGACTAAAATGTTACTTGAGAAGTTGCTGACTAGGCAATTGAAGAGATAGTTCTTTAAAAAAGTAAATAAAATTGAAGCATTGATTCTGAATAATGAGCTCAGGATTAAGGCAATGTAAGTGACAAGTTAGAATACTCTATTAAAGCAGAGTAAGATTAATTGCTCAGGAGTACAGATGAGGCATGCTGTACTTGGACCTCATGAGTTTTGTTGGCCTGTAACCTGTATTCATGTAGGTGGAAAATGAAGGTTTTGATCTACATTAAGTCTTTCCAGCTGGAAGTTTTCATGCAAAATCACTTACTTGAATCACGTCTCTGAATATTTTTGTTACAATTTTGAAATTGCATTAATCTTTCAAATGTGAAAACTTGATTTCTCTTCCCCTTTGCTAATAGTAATCATCAGCTGATTCTGGCTTATTGAGGTGATAGAGAACATATAGAGTTATTTTCCTTGCTGTTTCTGTGAATTTTTTAAAGTAAGCTAGAGCAGAGGCATATCTTAATAAATAATTATATTCTCAATAGAACTTAAATGATCTTTTTTTTTTTTTTTACCCCTTTGTTTTAGACTTGCTAACAAATGGCCACCATATCAAGTATTGACTTTAATTACATTTCAAATTAGAAATTTTAGCCTGAACATGAATTCAATGCAAGAATGTCACCTTTGGACTGAGCACTTCTTTTTACTTAATCAGTGATAACAAGCTAGCTTTGTCTTTACATGCATGGGCAGCACACATACCTGATTTGTTACTTTTGCATTCATGCTAATTTTAAGTGACCTGCTATGTAAAGTCCCTTCTTATCTGTTACTCTGACATCTCTCTCCACTTACACTTTCCTTTTGTCCCCATTTCCTGCTTAGCTTTTACATAATGTCAAGTTCTATGTCAGGTTAAGTTGGCTTACACATACTTGCAAAGCATGTGCATATTAAACAGCACTTCAGGATCTGCAAGTCAGCTCATGTAACATTGAAAACTGTGCCTGGCTTAGTGGAAGTCACACAATGTTAGGTCCCTGTTCAAAACTAAAGTTACTGAAGCGAAGATATAGGACAGAAAGGGGTAGAGGGATGGAATGTATGCAGAGATACACTGGTAGCATCTAGAAAGTTCTTCAGATCAGCACAGGTGGTTAGAATATTCCACCACAGAGTCTGAACTTAGGTGCCCTTAATGCCCAGTTAAGGTGTCTCTGCACACTGAAGCCCTTTTTTTTTTGCTGAACAGCCACTGTAGTCTGACTTACTTTGCTGTACACTCATCTCCTGTGCTCATGTTTTTAATTTGTGTTACTATTGCAAATAGATTCCTATTGCATGTTTACTCTTCAAGTCACTGGTTCACTCCCTACATTTCTGTTTAGATAATAAAACTACCCACATCTCTTTTACTTATGTAGCTCTAGCAGCTTTTGCAAGTGTTTTGGTTAAACGAGTGTAGACTGTTCTTTTTTTTTTAGTTTTTGTTTTGTTTGTTTGTTGTTTCTTTTTCTTTCTTTTTGGTTTTTTTTTGTTTTTGTTTTTTACTAATTCTTCAGGCTTTTAAATTGAATAGAAAAAAATCTGACTTAGAATCCAGACTTCATTGTGAACATGAGTTGACCATGTCCCTGAGAGTTGTGGAAAGATAGAACACAGTTTAGAGCATAACATGCAGAAATATAGTTTGGCATGCCAAGAAAAAGATACAAGATTGACTGGTACACCCAGTAATGAAAGTTTAAATTGCTATACCATAATTTCCTGCCTTGAATACATGCCTGTGCACACGCTAAGAAAATATCTTCCAGGCAAGAGCTATGACCTCATTAAGACAAAATTGTTGTTCCTCAGTGGTGTGTACATGTTGCATATGGAAGAGGATCTGCAGTAAACCCCACACTGTTTAGCAAGGTGAAACTAATGCAGATGAAGATGCGTTATAAGAGTACAGTTGCCAAAATCATACATTCAAAAGCACACAGTCCACAAGATCCTTAATCCACAGATACTTAATTTTTTCGCATTGAATGCAGTAACAGAATCTATTCCAAAACAGCCCTTTTCCCATAGGTTTTCAAGTTAAGGGTGTCCTAACATCTAATCTCCTTCTAATGATCATTATTTTAATGCTGACATTCGCAGTCACATTAATATCAAGGGCTCTATTCATGTGGGCAAAACTTTAAATGTAAATTCACTTTTAACACTGTAGAAAGCAGAAGTAACTTGAGGACAAGTCTTGTTTCAAACTCCCTGAATCAGATCTGCCAATTAAGTGTCAGCTGTACTGATTTTCTCATTTGATATTCGGGGGCATGCAAGTTATCACTGCCATTTCAAGTCAAAATCCAGAATGTGCCTTCTCCTTCATTCCAGCAACAGCTCATGTCAGCTTGAATTACACATGCGTAACACAAACTCAAAGCCTTACTCTGTGGTAAGCAGGTCAGGTTTATTTTTTCTGCTGTGAGCTGTTTTAATAAAAAGATTGGAATGCTAATTCAGGCCTTCAAGCTCCTATTAGTTCAGAGCCTCGAGGTAGTGCTTTCTTGGCCCTTTGATAGAGGGGGCACAAAAAAAGCAAGGAACTTGGCTACTACAGTGTAGAACTCAACTATGGTTTCACCAGCACTCTTACTATACAGCTTTTTTGTGCAAGTCACAGCATAACAGACTCAGCTTGTGCTAAGGAAATATCACAGTGTTTCATAGTGTGATGTTACTGCCTGATAACCATCAAAAGGAGGCACAAAACAATGGCAATGAAAATGAAACAAAGAGAAGCAGCCAAGAGTGAACAAATCCTGAAATGTAGAAATAGCTGAAATACCATATCGCTCTTTTGGGATTAAAAGCACCTCACATTTTTATAGCCTCCTCCAGTTTTCTTTTAGAATTTTTTTCAGAATTTTCAGTTCTTTCCTATTGTCATTTTCAAATCCAAATCATACAAGCCTCTCTACAGACTGAGGGTTTTCCTTTGAAATTCACTGAAGACTTCAGCAAAGACAGCTTTAGGTCAGCTCGCACACTTTACACTTTCTGGACCTAGTGTTATTTGGCAATTAGCTAGCATTCTTAGATGACGCCATTGTAAAGAGAACTTCCAGACATACTAAAACTCCAAAGAGGCAAACCAGCTCCTGGCAGCGCACTGCCTTCATGGTAGTTCTTTGGGACAGTGTATGTTCTGGCATCATATAGGTTTTTTTGATAAAATAATTCTCCCAACAGTTCTTGCTTGGTGACTTTCTCCTTGAGAAGTCACTTCTTATGGTACTCTGGGCCTGCTGGGTTTGTTGAGGCTGTGGGAACGTCTGGGAGAAGTTCCCTAAACCTGATTATCTACAAAAAGGTTTGTGTTGACTTTGCACCAATGAATTCTGGTTCACATATAAAAATCCCTTCTCCCAGCTTTCTGTGATAGTCAGAGCATTGACACAGTTGTTAAATAATCCTGTCTGACCTGCTTCAGGTTTCACAGGCTTTTCATCATGTCTCAAGACTGCATTTCCTCTGAGGAGAGTGACAGAACTAACTGCTGAAGGACCTGATCTCCAAAGAACTCATTCCAAATATGGGACGAGTCCTTTATTCAGTTAAAATCCTTTCATTATCAAGAAGACAGCAACTGAAAAAAACCAAACCAAACCCCAAAACCAAAAAACAAAAGCGTTTTTTGTATTTTCTATTTTGCAACTGAATTTAAATGTACAAGATGGCTTTTTCAGCAGTTAAAATGGCTATTACAATTAGTCTCTTCACTTACAATTTAAAAAGAATGACAGCAGACTGGCTTTGTTCCGAAGATGAGGATGAGTCATGTTGTTAGGACAGTATGAGGTGCCACAAAAGGCAGAATGTTGTAGCAGTGGTTGTTTTGAAGGGCTGGGGATTGTTTTTCCTCCCTCATGTGGTTCATACCCTCTTCAGCAGACATGAATATCAATCTGGTACTTACTGCTCCCAAGTTTGTTATTAGAGCTCTTGTTCTGCAAGCTTCACTTTTCCAAATCTCTGCCTGCTGACAGAGAGCAGTTACAATCCGGTCAGACTGCCTCAACAACACACCTTGAAAGCCTGATCATACTCCAGAGAGAGAGAGGATGTAAGAGACAGAATACGAAAGTGCATGTATGAGGGAGAATATGGGGCAGCTCTCTATCACTAGAAGAAAGCAAAACAATTTAATGAACTAGTTTCTGTCCCCCTGTATGTTCCTTGGCTTGCCAGGGGCATAAATTGTCTCGGCACAGGGATGTTGCTGGCATGGTCAAAGACTGCTTAGCCTCCTACAGTGAAATAAATCTTGCCCTAACAAACTATGTCCTGTTGAAGTGCGTTTTCCAACTGTTCTACAGCTCGAGGTTATCAACATTACATTCATGCTTCCTGCTTTCATACAGGTCTTCCAAAAAGTATTTGATGTTGATCTTCCCTTGGATTTTCGTGCATACTAGTGCCATCACCATAGGAAAAACAGTGACACAAGCAACCATTGACTAATGCCACTCTGTCTTAAGGATTTGAGTGAATTCCACCTTGAACTCATCTGCAGAGTCATAGGAACATCTAGACTTCCCTTGATGCCAGCTTCTAATTTGCTTTGAAACTTTGACTCATTAACTTTCAACACTTGTTCTTGCCTTTTATTGTTTCCTGTTCCTTCTTTCTGAAATACTAAGATGGGATTTTTTATTCTGGAGGAATCAAACATAAATCTGTACAACTTCTGATATTCTTTTCCAGAGAAACACTGGGAATCAAGTAAGAGAGGGTGAGAAAAAACTAAGCAGTCAGAACCATTTTTTCCTAGGTTCCACTTAGAGAGGATATAGTGAATCTCGTGAAGACAGTTCTAAATAATTACTGATACTAATGCATGTCAGGGAAGGCAAAGGCCGCAGTTATTTAAAAACATATCTCTGTTTTGAAAGACAAAAAAAACCATACCTCTTGTAGCTGAGACCAAGAAATACAAGTTAGTCAAGAGGACCACAGGCCTTTAAGCAGGTATGTAGGAGCAGTGTGTATAGCACAGAAAACCTCATTGTTCTTTGTCAACCGAGATTTTACAGTAAGATAACTGGTATATATGTTCTGCTATTTTCTCCAGATCAATCATTTTAGTAGCAAAAGTAGCACGGGGTTTATGGAGTGGGTCCTGACTGTATACCTGCAGTAGATGCCCATAGCAAGTGATGACATAAACCCGAGCTGGGCACTAACAGAGATCTGCATGATATCCATGCCAATCAGCTGTGAAATAATTTACAATAAACCTGACACAGACACCAAAAAAAAGTCTGCTACCTTGTTGTAAAGGCTATATCACTATAAAAACTCCACAGGTGCATATGAAATGCTGGGTACCTTTCAGCATTTCACTAACCAAAAAACCATCTATTTGTTATTGCAGATCACAATAGTATTTATTTGTGTGCAAAACACATCTAATTGTCTAACATATTTATGTTAGAGGTTTGTTCTGGTTTTAATTTGATAAAACAAGGTATTTCTGTTTCATCTGTTGCTGAGAACTGCTGTGTTTTTTTAGACTGCCTAATTTAACACAAAGAAAGTATCCCTTACTCTTTGCCAAATTTGTTTTGCTATGCAAATCTCGTGAGACTGATTTTGTTTGCTATAAGAAGGACCAAATGCAAACACAAGCTGTGGGAATTTTTCTTAACTTTCAGCAAACTGAATTTGTTCTCCTTTTACATGTATCTTTCTTTTCCTGCTTATTTTCGAATTAAAATGAAACAAAGTTGAGCTATCAGTAGACCCCATATAGTTTGTAAAGAACCTATTTCTATCTGCTTGCTTTACTCACAATTTCCTAAACTTCAGCCTCAGATACCTGTAATCTTTATCTGGCATCCCTATTCTAATTTCCTTATTTAGGATTGAAATACAACTCTTATTTAAGCTCTCATATCAGCAAACATGAAAGCAAATGGCATGATGGAATCTCTGTGTCATTTTCAGTAATTGTAAGTGAATGTTGATTTGGGTTTTGTCTTTTTTTTTCGATTCCTGATAAATTTAAGGCTATGTAAAAATAATCCTTTTGAATCAGGATCACAGAAGTCCAACTGTCTTGTCATAATGCTATTTCTAGCCACCTATTTAATTTCAAACGAAAAAAACTAAATGCTATCAGTTAAATGATGGGCTGCATCTGTAGAGAGGATCTGAATCACATTATCGCATAACCTCTCAGCCGCATTACACAGCTGTACATGCCCAAATCTTGATATACCTGGGAATTTGCACCCTTGGTGATTATTAATATTTTGGTGATGTTACCTTTGCACATCTGAGTTCTAGTCTGTCAGAGAAGTCTTAACACATAAGCCATGGTAGAAAAGCAAAAATTAGTTAAGGCTTGCAAGCCACATGTTCTATATCCAAATCCAATAACTTGATGTAAATATACGGGCCAGGAAAAGGCTTTGTGAGTTTAGTCCACAGCCAGATGTTATAGGTAATTGTGTACAGAAAATGGGTCAGTCTAATTTTGCAGTTCATTAGTCCACATGAAAAATCTGTTACCGTTAGAAGGCCTTTCTACTATCTCTCATAGTTATATATGTATTAGAAAAGCTATAAATTTGGTTTTGCCTATCTATCTCATTTATTCATCGTGTAATATTGGCTTTTCCTTTCAGTTAATCTTTTTTCTTTAAATCAATGGTGTGTTTGGTTTTTTTTACCAGTCAGTTCCTTGTCTTTTTTCCCCTTAATTTTGGTTTTTAAAGAGCACTGATTGCTGATCAACATTCATCAGCTGTTTTCCCTCTATTTTCATGATGTATCCAGTCCTTCATAGCACAAATAGCTGCTGTTCAGATTTCAGAGATTAAGAAGCTTTCAAGTATTCATGGTGATTATTTAGCACTTCTGCTGTTTTTCATATAGGGCCTCACTACGATATATTTTGTAATACACATATGTATGGAAAAATGGGGTCATTGCACAATATCTAATCTAAACAGAAAACAAATAAACAGTAACATTATCGATTTTACTCTAGAAAGCACTAAAAGCATTTTTTTCTGCAAAGCATTGAAGATTTACTGGCAGTATTGTATAAAAAATGTGTTAAGCTTTACATTTAACACTCTATTTGTTCTGGGATTAGGCACTCTTTAGTTAGTTGTATGACAGATACCAAAGAAGAGGAATTCCTTATCATCTACTTCATCCCTAACAATGCACTGGGAATGATCTCTTTTTAGGGAATCAAAAAACCTTTTACTGAAGTAATTAAAGCCAACATTGGAGATGCACATGCAATGGGACAGAGGCCAATCACCTTCCTCCGTCAGGTAAGGATATTATAAAATAATTATTTTTGATTTTTTATTAGATAATCAGGAATGCCTTAAAATCTGTCTGGTGTGTGTATTAGCATAAAGGATTCCCTGCATGCACTTAGACTTAACATAGTTCTTTTGTAAAGAACTACAGATTTTGATT
The DNA here is from genome assembly GCA_009867235.2 of Psittacus erithacus. Classification (NCBI taxonomy): domain Eukaryota; kingdom Metazoa; phylum Chordata; class Aves; order Psittaciformes; family Psittacidae; genus Psittacus; species Psittacus erithacus. The sequence continues at coordinate 10,027 of WYDI02034779.1, forward strand.
TCTGAGCTGAAGTCCTATACCTTGCTTGCTGAGTGTCCTTCTTCCACACAGTAGCTTTCCTTACATTTCATATTATTCCCCAACTATACATTCTCCTGCCACTTCTCTTATGTTATCAGTCTGTGCATTCATTATCAATAATGCACTTACTTCAAAAAAGAAAGTGATTGTCTTCAAAGTAAAAAGCAAATGCTTTTTCTTCATCTGACAGTTTAAGATCTGCATGCAACTGGGTGCAGCTAGTTGTACTGTTGTTGATTTTGCACATTTTACCTCTGGTTGGTTAACTTTTAGGAAAGACTGCAACAGAACTCGCCTTTGTGTATTATTCCTAAAACACAAGCAAGGTGTAAAACTAGTCTTACGCTATTTACTGTGCATCCCGTAGACACACGTGTAAAATCCACAGTCTATAATAATGTAAATTCAGAGTTCCAGGACAAACTGAAGCCCTACCAAACTGGGGGTCCAGGTGATGAGATTATAAAATTGAGCTCTACAGCGAACTTGTCAGTGAACTAGGAAGACCAGAGCTTCTTATAAATTATTCAGATCCAGTGTTATTAAATAAAGTACTGGCTAAATGGGAAATTCTTCCTTTCCATGATTGTGTGCACGCATGAATTAATTCTTCAGTCACTGTTCCACAAGGTGACAACAGCCTATCCATATTACACCATGTAAGCACAAAAATGAGAAAGAGACTGGAACAAATTAAGCTGACCTCAGATCTCCAGATATAGCTTCTTTGTATCTTACATTCCTTCATAAACTTAATTCTGCTAGGTCATGTATCTACTTTTACTTTGTTCTGTATCACCTCTTCTTTTTTAATTATTTCACCCAAATCCAATTTAGTAATAACTATAAGTTATTTTTGAGAAGGATTATTGGAACATGCAACCGGGGCTTCAAAATTCAATCCTATTTCTCATTTCTGCTCCATTTTAAACTTGTGGTTTCTGTCCTGGGTTCAGCTGTAGCAATTATTTTTCTCTTTCTTAGTAGCTGGTGCAGAGCAGGTTTTTTGACTTACAGCCTGAGAACAACACTGATAACACCAATGTTTTTAGTTGTTGCTAAGTAATGTTCAGACTGACCAAGGACTTTCTGAGTCTCATGCTCTGCCAGGGAGGAGGGGAAGCCAGAAGGAAGCAGAGACAGGACACCTGACCCAAACTAGCCAAAGGGGTATTCCGTACCACAGCACATCATGCCATGTGTATAAACTGGGGGAAATTACCCAGAAGGCTCTGATCACTGCTCGGGTTGGGCTGGGTATCGTTCAGCAGGTGATGAGCAATTGTATTCTCTGCCCTCATTATTCCCCTTATCATCATTGTTATTGGTGGTAGCAGCGGTAGTTTTGTATTATGCCTTAGTTACTGGACTATTATTATTGCTCAATCCATGGGACTTCCATTATTTCCCTTCTCCTCCCCATCCCTCCAGGAGCCAGGGGAAGAAAGGGGGAGTGAGTGAGTTGCAGACTGGGCTTAAACCATGACAGTTTCTTGTCAATAAAATGGGCTTAGTAATTCACAAAGAGTAGAGGATAGCGCTGTTTAGAGATAACATGAGTATTCAGCTGTGTTTTAGTGTATTTAGTATATTTGAGCTATGCATAGCTCACCCGGACTGCAGTCTTCACTGTTCATAATACTAATAGTTAGTAATTCTATAACTTTTTATGAACAGAACTTGGAACCCAACAAGATTTCTTCACTTCTGTAAGCACTAGCCTTAACGAAACAACTGCAAACTCTTCATCAATAACCTTTGTTTTAAATTAGCTAGGATTTGTGATTTTCATTTCCAAGGAAAGTTAACAGTGATATTTCCAACTTAATATAACCATTGAGAAGTGGCCAATTTACATTTTCTTGGCACTTTAGGTAGTAGCACTGTGTACATACCCAAACCTGTTGGACAGCCCAAGTTTTCCTGAAGATGCCAAAAAGCGGGCCAGACGGATCTTGCAGGGTTGTGGAGGAAACAGCTTAGGTAAGCATCTTAAGTTTTAGTTGCTGCTGTTGGTATTAGAATTAACAAAGGTGGTTTCAATATCTGCAGTGCTGAAATTTCTTAATCATATTTTATAGGATTACAAGTCAAATGGGAGTAGTCTAGAGCAAAATGGTAGGGAGAGAGTTTGTGGTGAGGCGTACTGATAAGCAGTAACTAACAGCGCAAATTTTTTAAAACTAAAACCACTGTAGACCTTACTGATCTGCTGTACTGCTTTATGTCTTTTCTCCGTCCTCCCTGTCTCTAGTGTCATGTATCAGCCCCTTCTCTTGATCTCAGTTGCTTATCAGCCTCTGTACAGTACTCCGTAAACACGCAGTCTGAGGCAAGTGGATGTGCAGCTGAATGGAGCTTCCTCCTATCACTTTCTTGTTAGCCTGACATCTTACTGCTGTTCTCTTCATGGCTGAGAAGGAGATAGCTTTCTTGGGAAAAAGCAAAGGACAAAACCTGATCCTTCCATGTAGCTTGATGTGTTGGGTTCTAATAAAACCTTATTTTCAAAAACTGCCCATCCAGCAGAAAAGTGGCTTCACTAGATAAGTGCAAGCCATTTGAAGCATTGTTCCCACCCCTATATTGGCCTCTTTAAATGTCTTAACTGCAGAGTTAATATGAATGTCTTGACCTCTGGATATGAACTTTCATCTGGCAAAACTCGACTTGTAGTATTGAGTCTTGCTAATCCCAGCCTATGTATGAGGGCTCAGATATGTCCTCAACAGCTGTTGTGTTCAGTCAATACTCTGGGATTCCTTTGATAACAGTTACTTTGCATGTGGGATAACTGTCATGTCTTTCCAGACATTTGACAAATTGACCCCTCTCCTACATATAAAAATATGTAATATGTGCACATGCAGTTTTTTGGGTTGGGTTTATTTATTTGCATTCTACAGTGCAAACAGTTGGGTCCTGATCAAAGCTATCAATTGAATACAATTAAGAGTAGAAGGCCTGAAAATTGAGTTCAGGTCTTCTGTATTTCCTCACTGAATTGTGGGACTTAATGCTTAATGGAGCACAAGACAGAATGACAGTTTAGGTTTGTTCTACCTTAACAGCAGCTTCTAGCTGTGGTCAGAGACCCATGCATAGACCCAATATAACTCTTAGTCCCATAAAAGTAAATGTTTAGGACATCAGGGAACTTTGTGCCCTTAGTTACCATTTTGTCCCGTGGTTCGTCTTGATGAATTATGCTTTCACAGAAGTATTTTCCGGCAGACTACTAGCGTATATAACTGAGTGATAAGATTTAAGTCAGACAAAATTATTCCACTCTACCAGTGAGCACAGAAGATTCTGCAGCTTCATGACAGTGTTCTAAATCAGACAGACACTTGTCACTTTGTTGTCTGTCAATCTTAGGCTTCATGGCTTGAATCTATTCTTCACCTTGGCTTAGGCTTTTTTTTACTTTTTATTGCACATGCTCAGCAATGATGTACACAGGCGTCTAACATCTTGCTTTATTTAAGATTATTAGTTGTGCTCTGTAAACTGCACAAGGCCTATAGATTGGGGTGATCCTAAACATTTCTGATACAAGTAACTGAAGAAAAGTTGTGGGAGAGGCTGCAGGGGGAGAGAGAAGCTGTTTAAGATTTTTGGGAGTTCAGACTATGGGAGAAAATAGTATTATATTATTTTCATAGTGCAAATAGAAATCTTATTTTTGTCATGGATTTGTGCTAAGGTCCATCCAAAGAACCTTCTCTTGCACATGCTACCTCTTTACCTTGTTCCCATTAGTTACATAGGCGTTGTTTGACATTCTGCAGTGGCTTTCAACATAAAGCAAACAGCAAGTTAGTCGAAATAGTATTGCTGTCCCAGTTTGCAGAGTAGCCTTTAAACCCTAGTTTTACCAGTCTAGTTTATTTTGTTTGTATTTTAGTAAAAATTATAATAGTTTGTCTAATTTCAAACGAACTTTTTTGTTCTGTGAGCAAACCAACTCCCTTTCCTACTCCTTGAAAAAAAACCCAAAAACCAAAAAAACCCACAAAACCAGATCCCCCAAAAAACCAAAACAAAACAATCCTGGAGGTCCAAAGCCCTCATATGTACAAAATACTTCATACAGTATAAGCTCAGGAGTTTTGCTAGCAAACAGAATATCTGATTGTTCATTCTACACAACTCTCATCTCATTTTTCACAGGATCTTACACTGCCAGTCCAGGTATAAATTGCATCCGTGAAGATGTTGCTTCATATATTGAAAGAAGAGATGGAGGGGTTCCTGCAGATCCAGATAACATATATCTTACCACTGGGGCAAGTGATGGTATTATTGTAAGTGTTAAAATTAAACCTGTCTCTTCTTGGTGTAATTTATCAGCTACCTTTGGAAATACAGATCTCTGTTGAACATCTGGTCTCGCAACTCCTGTGAGTTTGATATAACAGGTACTGCAGTCACATTAAATGGATATGTGATACATCATATTATGTGGATTTAAGATGCCAGCTGAGAAACAGGCACTTGGAAACAAAATCTCTTAATATACATTAACTTGTACCTTTTGTAAAAGTAGTATAAACTGCATAGGGGCCTAAATATAAATTTAGGAGATTCAGACCATTCAGACTAAGCAATGGTGTATAAGCACTGAAGATTAGAAGGTATAAGACTGTAGCAGAGAGAAGCGGGAATGAAGAGAGAAGTAGTGAAGAGAATGAAGTGAGAAGTCCTGCAGCTCTTCTTTCTAGTAAACTCTGCTAGTGCAGATAAATGCCAGTGAAAATCCCCAAAATCTCTTCAGTAGCCAGCTTGTTTGGAAAAAAAGCATAAAGTTTTGGCTTTAAGCAAGGTCCAGAGTTTGTTCTCAATTAAGACAGGAATAACTGGCTCTATTAAATTTTTCCTTTTCACAGACACATTCACATGACACAGAACAACCAGCGGTTCTTTGCTTTTATTAAGGCAGCCTCTTATGGCTTGTTTGTAAAAGTTTGGGTTTTGTTGCTTTATTAAAAATGACATCTAGTGGCAGAGTTCAGAATGACAGTGTTCTGATACAAGCGATTCTCCAGTTGTCTTTAGTGAATTGGCTTTCCTGAGTTTTTGATGCCAAGCTTTAACCTGGTGGCTTGTCAGGAATAGCACTGTACCATGTCAAATCTGTACCATGCTTGTTTGATTTCACCAGTGATTAAAAGTCAGCAGTGCAATAAGTCTGATTATTTGGCACTTCCAAGGATAAAACTATTGTTTCGTAACTTCGGGAACAGAGGGTGTTAAAGGGTTCTTAAATTTGCACTTTGTCTTGATTATACGTTTTGGATAATTGGTATTTTTAAACTAGCGGCGCGTGCAAAACTACGTTGATTATAAATCATCAGCTTAGCAGCTAAGTTCATGTGTGACAAGGGGCACAGAAAGGCAGATTTCATTCTGGAACCACCAAGAAAGTTCAAGGATGCTGCTGTTACATCTGAAGAGATGTTTTTCATTTTACACTATCAATTAGCTGTTGATAAGGTTGCCTGTTTTGATTGCATCTTGCTTCCTGTGCACCTGTACAAGGGAGTTCTCCCTTGATTATAAAGGCAAGAAATCTTTCCATTCCTGTACCATATGCACTTTTTTATTTAATTCACATGTAAAAAGCCTACACAGACATACAGGTGCTGGGCACATGCAAGTCCTCTGGACTGACCTCAGCACAGGCATTTCTAGCTGTATCTTCTGAACATTAACTACATATGATGTATTGGTTTTCCCTCCCAAGAGGTCTCTTCAGTTACTTGACAATGAAACTATAATGTGAGTTTCTAGCTTTGTTCCCACCCGGACACAATTGCTGCTAATCTCTGTATGTCTCTGTTCCAATGGAGAGCCTCCACAGGGCCTAATTCTAATTTCCAGGTTTATTCACTGGACTTGTGTGGTTGGTGAGGTGAGTGGAAGGCAACAAGCAAGAACTAGCTGAGTTTGTTGTTGTTTGCTTACAACTGGGGACAGTCAAAGAATCATAATCTTGACATTCCCATCTCAAATTTTCTCTCTGGCTTATGCTCAAAATATTATTCCTAAATCATGGAGTTGATCTGGCATGATCTTTAGAAGCCATGACATTCAGAAGAATTCTGTTGAGCTGAGTTAGACCATCCTCCCTCAGTCAGTAACTTAACTTGAAATAAATCAATGCCTTTTGATATAAGAAGATGACTGGATACTTCTGGATGCCTTAACTCTAGATTTTTTAAGAAGGAAGATCAGTAACTTATTCTAGTGTATACTATTAATTCTGGTGTGTGACTTTTTCTTTCTTCTTCCTTTTTTTTAAATTCTTACTTTTTCCCCAGACCATTTTAAAGATCCTGGTCTCAGGAGGTGGAAAATCCCGAACAGGAGTGATGATCCCTATACCACAGTATCCCTTATATTCAGCAGCCATATCTGACTTAGATGCTATCCAGGTGAACTACTATTTGGATGAAGAGAATTGCTGGGCGGTAGATATGAATGAACTTCGCCGTTCCTTGAAGGAAGCTAAGGCATACTGCAATCCGAAAGTCCTCTGCATCATCAACCCTGGAAACCCCACAGGTCTGTAGCAATTTTGGTTATTGGATGGGTTTTCACACTGTTTTGGGGTTTTTCCTTCTTCCACTCATTTGACATCACAGGCAAATTCTGAAAACCTGTGAAATATATAGCTCTGAATTCTAGAGATCAGTGGTTTAAGTAGGACATCATGTCTTACTTACTTCAGTGTCATGGTACTCCAGGGATTTGGGAAGACAGGATGGAGCAGGTTCACTTCACTGAATGCCATTTGAAGCCACTGCTTCAGTAAACTTCTGCAGACTTGTGGAATCCCTTGATCCTTTTGGTCTTTATCAAAGATCTTGTCTCTGACATGGCCTGTAGCCTCTTGCCACTGAAAGGCAATGACTAAACACTCTGAATTCTGTGGCAACTACTGCTGCACTCAGAATAATTTAGTTTTTTGAGTAGCTGAGGTTGGTTAGTGAGAAACTATCTCCCATTTAACCATCATGCGAGTATTTCAACTGATCAGTTACATACGGAGTACTATTAGTAAGTTAAATTACTGTATCTCACACTTCCTTTGATTGAGATAGACTAAGTTAGTTTGAACCATAAATCCTCCAAGAATGTTCTTTAATTTCACACTTACTAAATTGAATTATAAAATTCAATAGCACTTTCCTGAGAAAGAAGAATATCTTACTGAAAAGCTAATAGTCTAACTAGGTCTTGTTGAAAAGATTTGTGTACATATAGATGCTCCACTAACTTTTTCCTTGCTTTAAAAATCAAACCATAGGACAGGTGCAAAACAGAAAAAGCACTGAAGATGTGATACACTTTGCTTGGGAAGAGAAACTTTTTCTTCTGGCTGATGAGGTAATGGGATATTCTGTTCTCCCTAATGCACAGCTGAGAGTACACATACAAGGTGTAATTTTTTTCCATGTGTGGTCTTGGTGTTTTTTAAGTACAGGGAACAGATTCTCTATTATTATTTTAAGCCATGAACAACGTGTAATATTCTTAATATCAGAGGATTAATATGAGAGGTGTCTTGATCTATATTTGAACTAGAAAGAGCAGGGAACCTGAGCAAGGACGCACAAGGAGGAGCTTTGCTGGAACTGACCTAAAAACATACGTGATACTCAGACTACTTCAAATGAAAGAAACAGAAGAAAAATCAGTTAAAAAATACAGGAAAAGGTTAAGTTATACAAAGACATTCACTGTTTTTCCAAACACTAAACTATTAAGTATGGCCACATGAGATAAAATGCATCATTACAGTAACTATCATTAAACAAATAATTATTATTAAACAAAAAGGACACAAGGTTTTTGTGTCTTTTAATGGGTTTGAGTGTTACTACTGTTTCTTCAGACCTGGCTCTCTAAAAGGTCGTATTTTATCTTTAGTTGGGGGAACAGAGCACATTAATGTCTTCTGACTGTTCAGGTTTACCAGGACAATGTGTACTCTGAAGGATGCCAGTTTCATTCTTTCAAAAAGATTCTGTATGAGATGGGACCCGAGTACTATAACAATGTTGAGCTGGCCTCTTTTCACTCCACCAATAAGGGATACATGGGCGAGTAAGTCTGCTTTAGTTTTTTTTTAATTTCATTTTCCTCATTAATATGACAGCCGTTCATGTTAGTGGCCTGAAGGTAATCACCATCTGTTATAATTTTAATTAAAAACAATTCAGAAAAGGAAGACAGCATTTAAAACACAAAGTAATGGATTAGCTCAGTGGTTTTCAAAGTACCAGATAATAAGTGTATTTATTTCGGACACCTAATGCCTCAGTTCCACAAAGGTGAAATCCTACAGTCCTAAACTGGACCTGTGATAAAGGAATACGGTCTTCAACGGTCCAAGGAACAGCTCAAGAATGACTGGGATGTTTAATATTACAAATGCTCAGATTTGGTTGTTCTGAGGAGGAAGATATGGAAGAAAAAGAATTTTGATTAAATGAATGCTGCTACAGCTGTGTGCTCTTGTTCTTAAGAGCAAATAGTCCATGTTAATTGTTAACTTGCCTAATGGGGAAGCTGCATGTACACCTTCTTCTCTGGATGGGATACCAAAGCTTAATGATACATCATTTAATTCCATCTTAAAACATCAGTATAGCAGCTCTTTCAACAATCTATGTATTACAGATTTTAAGATCCTCATTAATTGTCTTTCCACTTCTGCAGTCACTTTCATTGCTTTTCCAGTACTTTTACACTTGAGTTTAACTTAACTTTTCTGTTCACTTCAATCACAGGTGTGGCTACAGAGGAGGTTATATGGAGGTCCTTAACTTGCACCCAGAAATTAAAGGACAGCTTGTTAAGTTGCTTTCTGTTCGCCTTTGTCCTCCAGTCTCAGGACAAGCAGCAATGGACGTTGTAGTGAATCCTCCAGTACCTGGAGAAGAATCTTATTCACAGTTCATAAAGGTCAGCAATAACATTCTTGTTCTTTTGTGTATTTCCTATACCTAAGTACTGTGAACTCACAATTTGCACAGAGACCAGTCTCCTTTCGTTTCTTCTCCAACAATCGTGTAATAACACTAGTTTACAGAACTCTGCAGGGTATTTTAAATTACGCAATATGACTACCTTTCCAAGTATTTTTCATTCCTGTTACAGTTCCTTTGTTTAGAAGCCAAAAAAACCTAAGAAGGAATTATCAGATCAGCTTTCTTGCTTAACTTCTGTACTGTGTTTAGCAAGACATAGGAATTACTACGTAAGACTTGTTTTTACTAAAATCTAAACAGGAATGCAAATTCAAATAAAATTGTAAATCAGCCTTGTTCTTGGATATCCAGTGCCTCTAAAAACTGAACAACATGGCATTCTGTATTAAATTATAAATAGAGTTTCTCCTTGTAAAAACAAAACTGAATCTGCCTTAAGAAATTACAGTATTGCATCAGATCAAAGGTTCAGCTAATGTGGTTTCTCAGAATAGCCAAGAGTGGATGCTCTGAAAGAGGAATGTAAGAGGGCATTGTCCTGGGTTCAGCAATAGCAGTCATTTTTTCCTTAGTAGCTGGTGCAGTGCTGTGTTTTTGACTTTTGGTCTGGGAACAGCGGTGATAACACCAATGATTTTAGCTATTGCTTAGAATGCTTAGATTGACCAAGGACTTTCTGAGCCTCATGCTCTGCCAGGGAGGAGGGGAAGCTGGGAGGAAGCAGAGACAGGACACCTG
>WYDI02034784.1:0-10951 GCA_009867235.2 Psittacus erithacus
GGAAAAGGAAAAGGAAAAGGAAAAGGAAAAGGAAAAGGAAAAGGAAAAGGAAAAGGAAAAGGAAAAGGAAAAGAATTTTGAGGTTACTATTTAAAATTTCCAAACTTTTCAGTTTGGGAGCTCACATGGAGACAGATCAATGCTCTAATCACAACATTTCAAAAAGGAAGCCATACACTATGTGCCTACAGGAAGTGATTCAGATCCCTTCTCCCTGATTTGCAAGCAGTAATTTTCAAGGATATACTGCAGCGTATCATCATACTATATTGGATTCCCTTAGTAACTCTATGCCCATCTGTCCAGGTAGATTCTCTAGCATGGTGTCATTCTTTGTTTCTCCTACCTAATGGAATAACAAATGGCATGAGAAGAGCCTGAGGTTACTGCCAGTTTCCTGCCCTTATCACTTTTAAGTGAACACTAGAACAATGGCAGCTTGTTTTCTTTGTTTCTAACAGCAAGAGATAAAATCTGTCAAAACCTGCAAGGTTGCCTGCAGTTAACAGCTATAAACAGTAGAATAAGGGCACAGGCTTCCTTTCCTGAAACTCCAATTGACTTCTAGGCTAGTAAAGATCCTCAGTGCAAATAAAATTCAAGGTGCTCACAGGCACAGTCAAGTGGTAAATTTCCACTGAGTTGCTATTGAAAATTCAGCACAGTTGTCCAGTTATGTGTGTGTGACTGACTGAATATGAAACTCCCCTCGGCTAAAAAACAACTGTTCCAAAATGCTGAACTATCCTCTGGGCACCCACCTCAAGGTTTTTCATGATAGGAACCTACACAACACCATTATGCACTATTACAGCCTGGAAAAACCTTAGCTTTCCAAAACACTGAGGGAGAAGAGGGAAACTGTAAGCATTTGGCATACTCCTTTTTCAGGACTGAGAGTAGACAACTTACATGATCCTGGTTTTCAGTCCACTGACCATCCAAGTTTCCTTTATGAACCTAAAGTAAGACTTACAACCCCTTCGCCATGTAAAAAAAATAAATAAATAAAAAAAAATCCATTAACTGCTTAGCACTGCATGAAGTATTCCTTCAAAAATAAGATCTTCAAGGATTTTCCAAGTTCAGATCTTAATCAAGTGCAATGTGACAAACTAAGAACTACCAGATGAGAACTGTTTCTCATATCTTTTCTTGCTAAAAAGAGTGACAAGCACCAGCCATGGACTTGGCAAGGAAGACGATTATCTAGTGACTGGAACTGAGCATGCTCATAATTCCTGACTTCTAAAGGATTCCATATGTGCAGCTGAACTCTCACTGCTTCCACTTAGGTGTCTCAGTATCTGATTTTGGTATGTACCTAACAGCACTGTGCTCATTTTGTTCCTGAGCACACTGCAGGGTATCAGAGCTCAGTCCATAGCTGAGATTGGACAAGTTTGCTGGAGAGTGACCTCTTTTTTTCAGTGGTCTCCTTGTAACTTCCAGAATCATATTCTCTCAATCAAATGATCCTTGCAAGCACCCACATACAAAGTTCTTAAAAATAACCCTACCAACCAGCCAAACGAAAACACACACACACACACACACAAAACAAACCCAAACCAAAACCCACAAAAACAAAGATAAAAGTCGTTATCTTTAGCCCAGTTAAATCAATTAATATTTACTTATTCTATTCAGGGCTCTTTCTCTTGTCCTCACAGACTCCCTAAATCACCCTGTAGAAAAGCATCATCTGCTAGGTTCCAGTCCTACAGTCCTACAAATTTAGTCCCTTTTGACATGAAATTCCAGCTTCAATAGCCAAAATGCATGAATGTGCAGTAATACTGAGCATGCTGTATTCCTCCTTTTACATGACATCAGATGTGATTGTGAATTTCTGGTCAGAAAGCTGCCAGAAGGGGAGTAATCTACCCCCAGAAGCAGCTATTTCCATCCTATTTTAATCAAACTTCATTGTCTTTTCCTTCTAGGCTGGCTATCCACTGCTACCTTTTTTCCTGCTGCCTAAGCTACCACTGCTTGCTCTGGGCCCCAGCTGAGCAATAGCAGTGCCCCAGAGGAATTGGTGAACCATCCCCACACTGACATCCCAGTGCTCAGAGGTGTGGTTAAATTAACTGTTTATCCAAATTAGCACATCATATCCATGAACACTAGAAAGGAAAATAGTTTCTTAAAGTAAAAGCAAATCTATTTTTAAGTATATACATTTCTTGATTAAAAAACTTTGCAACCAAAAATCCCCATGTTATTGAGCCCCCGACAGTTGGTAAAGGCAGTCTAACACTAGGAAGGCTCTGAGGGGAAAGCTTCATTTACCTTGGCAAAGAATGAAAAATGAAAGCAGAAAAGCAATTTAAACTCTTACGAGGTCCTGATGTACTACAACACATCTTTACACCTGGTAGCCTACCAGTGTATTCCATAAATACGCAAAGTTAAACTGATCACAGTGAGAATTTCACCCAGATTTGATAGAGGACATTAGTTCGTTTGTTTGTTTATGTGAGCAATTGTGATTTAATTCATTAACCATTTTGTCAAATCGTGGTAGATCTGGGGTATGCTAAAGAAAATTCAGAGTTTAAAAGGATGGACATGCTCTTTCTGCCTGCAATATTAAATACAAAACATACCCAAATAAAGAACAGACAAGTTACACAAAATGGAAAGTTTGGTTATTTTCTAAACCAAGTTGTGTGAAAAGTGTATGAAGAGAAGGCTTCACCTTGCTTTTGGAAATACCAAATCACATCTAACTGTATGAAAAGATTTTGGGCAGGTCAGTGAAAATATCTTGCAATTACTTCTTTTTGTAAAGTCTCTACCATCTTTACTAATTGAAATCTTTCCAAATGCAGTATGCTTTCAAAAGCTAGAAGACCGTGAATACTAAATCTGTCAGGATGAGAACCTGGTCATTTAGGAAAAAAAAAAAAAAAAAAAAAAGAGAGAAAATGAACCTCTTCCAAATTCCAGTATATATATATATCCACTGATATACGGTGATTTAAATTTTCAGATTTCTGCCATCAGCCTTTACTCCTCAAATAAAAACGTGATGACCTCCATGGGGAGGAGATGGGCAGAAGTAGTTAGGTACTTAGTGTGATTTTCAGAGACATTGTATTTCAGCAATTCTAGTGAAGTCAGCAAGACTGGATAGGTGTTTTGTAGTTGTGAACTCCATTTTTTCAGCCATTTGAAGGGGTATCTTCAGTTATAATTTCAACTAGCTATAAAAACTGCATGAAAAACACATTTACTCCCCAAAATAACAGAAATTTTTTTAATTATTCAAATAAGCCAACTATTTAGAATCTAATTTACCTTTAACTTGCTTTGTTATGTTTGTTTAGTGTTTGCTTTTCAGCTGGGATTTAGCCATTTTGTTAGTCAATTTTGGTTTTGAATTTAGTAATAACATAATCAGATATCGTGCATACAACACAGAACAATCTGTACCCCAATCTTTTTTTCTTTTTTCCTAACATCTGTTTTCATTCTACTTGGAAGAAATTCTGTTGCTCTTAGGCTGTGTCTTTTTTGAAGCTTTGATTTGGGAAGAGATTTCCCTTTCCTTTGAAATTGCAATGGAATAAAAACTCTGCCAGATCAAGCTCACAGCATCCTTTTCTCTACCCTGTCTCTCAGCTCTTTTTTTGTCCTAAGACATGCCATGCACATCAAAAAGATGTTGCAGAGAAAACAGGGGCAGTGGGCAAGAGCAACCAGCCAAACATCACACTCCAAAGGGCAGCTTGAGGAAAATGAGAACAAATGAAAAAAAACTCCTTAGTTCCTTTCTGCCACCTTTCTTAGGATGCCTATCTTTTTCGTCACATAAGCATCCATTAGCTTCACAGTGCAAAGAGAGGCAGCTGAAAAAACTACAATCAAAAGAAATACATGACAAAGAGTCTTGACAACTGGAAAAACAATTTAAAACTAGCTGAGTTTAAACAGATAATTCCTTAGGCTCTGTTCATAGAAAGAGTTATGCTACATTAACATGGTGTTTCATAGAGTACTCTTCAATAAATACCTGGTGAGCATTGCAGTTTCCCATTGAGTGAAGGCTTCTGATCCTGAAGACAGGAACAGTACAGTTATTATTCTGAGAGAACACAGCCACTGGAGCACAGCAAAAATAACAGCATCAGAGACAGACAAGACAAACCTGGATGCCTCTCTAAAATGGAGCATGGTGTGTAGGCAAAAAGAATCACATCAGATGAACATCTGCTGCTTTAAATTCAATCAATTTCATGTAAGTCCCCTCCATTTGCGTTCTGTGGCTCATATCTTTCTAGCACTAAGAACAGAAAGGACACTGCCTCATTTCTTCTGGGCCAAATTATGGCAGGTGTAATAGATATCCATGGGCTTTAGGGCGCTCAGGGTGAAAAATTTTCTTCCTGGTGCTCCCAAATGGGAGGCAACTGTAAGCTGAGTACCATAGAGGCTGGAAAAGACAGAAGACCTTGAGCTGAACGTATTGTGTGTCAATAGCATGATGAGCCAAAGTTGTACATCTTTTGTCTTAGACCCTTACTGCGCTGAACTCCACAGATACTTACTGCAAGGCCTCCAAATAGAGACCTTCAAAATGGCAGTCCCATAGTCACATCCAGCACTGCTGCCTTGTAATGTGAGGTTTGTCTCATCAGTACTAGCATGGACCAGTTCACATGATCTCCAGCTGCACTGCAGGCCTGCTTATCATCCAGAGCCCTGCTTGCCTCTTTTTCTAGCAAATGTAACCCAAAAACGGCCTGTTGGGTGAGGAAGTACTTTCTCTCTGTTTCACTCTTGTGTGTATCTTCTTGTTGAATGTACTGGACTCTGCATCAAACACATGACCCACCACTAAGAGTTTATTAACTTTGGGCAGGTTTTCAACAGACATAAAAGGACATTTTATAAGAGAGAGAGAGAAAGAATATACATATAAATACTTAAAATATGTGTATCTATAAGTGTATACATATTCATTTGCATACATATAGACCAGAATATTAGATATGACAATAGCTACAGAAGATGAGAACAGGGCAACAGCAGAGTAACCATTTCCTTGTAAAACCCAGCTCCCAGCTTCCTGTCATTGAGGAAATTACTAAATATACGGTATATGTATGGTTTTATGTTTTACAGACCCCGATATTTTTTTTCCTCCAAGAAGCTATCTGACCCCTCTTTGAAACTGTTCATACGTTTGGCCTTTGTGACTCCTTATGACAATGAATTCTGCTGTTAAATTGTGTGTTATCTGAAAGGAAATTGTTGCTTTTTTTTTTTTGTTAATTTCATTTCTGCTTGATAATTTAATTAGAAGCCCTTTTGCTGAGCACAGTCACAAACATGCTGTGTGATTTTAGACATTACTTATAATCTGCGCCTCAATTCCCCATCTGCAGAGCATGAATAAAAACATTTTCTCAGGCAGACTCCTACTGAAACCAAATGACAGTAAATACCACTTTAGCCACATATGTGCTGTCATTATTTTAGCATTCCAGCTCAGATGATAGAAAAATTTGCTAAAAAGGACTGTAACTTCTGTGGGAGTATGGCTGGGTAAGGATGAACAAAGGCAGTGAAAGGACTTCAGAAGCTGACATAAGAAATGAGGCAGGCGTTTGTGATTTGAAAGAGAAGGAGATGGTTACCTTTGACTCCAGGGAGAAAACTGATTCTTCAGAAAGTTGTGTGGGCTGGCAGACAAAGATGACACAGACAAACCTTGTTTTTCATTGCTATCTGGGTATCATACAGACCTGCGTGAGCTTTCTTTTTGAGATTTCAGCAAGAGCTGGACACCAAACTCCAGTGAGAGCTTCTGAAAGTGACATTTTAAAAAGAATCAAAGCAAAGAGAAACTAGTTTGAGTCTTTGTGTGAGTTTTGCATTTGTATTGGTCTCTCCAGTTTCCTTGAATCCTGAAGGCGAGATGAAGGTGTTAGCTCAAGAGTTTCATTTTTCATTACTTTTTATGTATTTACTGCAAAGAATGTGAAGTTTAGTCAGCGGGAAACTCAGGAGGCAGACACTAGATTACTAATTTGTCATAGGACACACATCATCTGATGCTTTACATAGATATTTGGTGGTTTTTAAGGCAGAAATACAGGGTAAATAGTCAAATCCATAGGTTAGAAGCCTGACCATCTCTACTAAGAATAAGCTGTTTCTGCTGTGTTATACTTTGGTAATAATTGATAATGTGCATACCCAGTTTTCAGAGATATTTTGGAATGTGAATACAGACAGAGGTTATTTTTCATCGTGTAGACAAGGTCCTCAGTGACATGGATTAGTGGTGGACTTGGCAATGCTGGGGTAACAGTTGGACTTGATGATCTTAAAGGTCTTCCCAACCTGGTTGATTCTATAATTTTTATAAAGTGGATCTGCAGCTGCATGCTGAAAGAGGAGCAGATGACCTTTTTTCGCATCCTCAGCCTTGCACTCATCTTTCTTCCAAACATGCTCAAAAGAGACTTTATCCCAGACTCCCTAGGCAATAAAACCTGTAGCAGAGGAGGGCAGTCCTTCAGGAAACTGTGACTGGCACTGTCAGAGTGCCTCAAAGCAGAAGACTGCCTGGGGCTGGGGGTTCTCCACAGGGCTCCATCACAGTAGGGCCTGGCAGCCGCGCTGTCCCACCACCATAGCCAGGAGCAGGGGAGCCAGGGGACCCCAGGGCAGCCCCATCCCCAGCACTGGGCACTGCCCTGGTGATGAGCTGAGGGCAGACCAAGCCGTAGGCCTGAGCCTGGTTCAGGCAGGGCTGTGAGTAGCTGGAAAGCAGCCCTGCTCTAGCATGGCCGGGCCAGGGACTCTTTCCTGCCTGTTGACATTGCATACACTCCAGGCTTTCTGGACACAGCTTTTAATTGTACATGACCTCTGAGTACTGGCATTTTCTGTGTTTCTAGGTGGCTTTGGTAGCTATCTGTGTGCATATAAGACAGAAGCAAATATATGCTGGCAACAGCATTAGGTGCTGAGGCCCCAGTGCTTCAATCCCAAAAAAGTGCTTTTACAAAGAGCAGCAATTACAATGAATGCTAACTACTTACATAGTATTTTTGATCTTCATAAATGAGCTGAATGCCTCTTGTTCACCACATACCTCCTCAAAGGCCCTTAGAGTGGTCATACGAAGAAGGCAAGCCTGACTTGCTTACTGTAGATTCAGCAGGCACGGCCATGGGTTAGGAACTTTAGGGATGACACAGGCCCCAGTGATGCCAACTGCACAATTCTCAGTGACTTTGAAAAGCTTGGAATTTCACTCTGAAATGGATGCTTGCTGACTTAAACTTTTAATGAGTGTCCATTTCTCCCAAAATAAAAAATTGTGCCCTTTCCTGCTGCAGAAATCAGTTACTCTGTACCATTCAAATGATCAGTAGCAGGAAAGCTTAACTCACTGCAGGCTCACAACAGGCCTGAGCAGCATCTGAAACCAATCTGCCTGAACCCCATCTAACGGCAGGATATTTTCAGCTTGTGAAGACACAGTGCATTTTAACTTTGCTGAAGCTCTTTGTTTACAAAACATACATATGCGTCATGAAAAAACAGCCCTTTTGTTCAGGTCAATTTTAAAAAGACCTGCATCTACGGGTGACACAGATAGAGTACACTGACTCCCATATAACTGACTGCAAGGACAGCTGGTTTTCTCTTGCTAAAAGATATATATACAAGTTTCCACAGTCTTTAAAGCCATTTGACTGTAAGTGTATTGAAAGCATTGATATACGTGTCAGTAATGCAGCAGTAGACAAGGACCAGATCCACCTCCAGAGCGTTTTTTGACAGTTTCCAGGCTTTGCTATTGAAATGCAAGTAGATGCTGAATGTGGGAAAGGCTAAAGCTATGCTGCTTGGCTCAGAGCCCAGGGCTGAAAGATTTGGGTCCATTTCTCCAGCTGAAAAATGTAAAGTACTTCCTCCCAAAACTTCAAGGGGTTACATACTCAGCTGGGGAGAAATGGGGTAGCTCCAGTGAAGCCAATGGAACTGCAGGCATAATTTGCTACTCCAGATCTGACATGCATCGTCTCTTAGTAAACAGTTAGCTTAAAACTCATTAAAGATTAACCAAACACAAAAATCACTAGCAAGCAGAAGAACTTTTTGTTATTTTCTCTTTCTTACATTGATTTAATTTCTTAATTAATACTGAGCATTTACCCTTAAGATCAGCTGTTTTTGTGAACAGTATAGAGATAATCTCTCTGTTAGTGCACAGGAACTGCATGGAAAATTTGGGCAAAGAAATTGCTGGTATGGAAACTGTTGAATCAATTATCAGATTTCTTTGCTGCTACTTGCCTTGCATTTTCTCAGTTTACAAAGTCAGCCTCTCAGTCAACATTTTTTGAAAGTATTACACTGATTTCAATATATTGTGCTACTGGGAAACTACCAGAACTTCATTATTAGGCCATAAAAAAAAATTAAAAATACTTGTAATATGCACAGTTACCTATGCATAGCTCAGTCCAGGCATTTCATTTTCACTAATGGACTTATCTATGCAAAAGATAGGGATGTTTCAATAGGGAAACTTTGGTTAGCAGATCTGTGTTATTTTATTTCTCTCTTTTACATCTTACATGTTCTTTGGACAAGTCAGGCCCCACTGCCCAAATACACAGCCTCAGGGCACTATGTCAATGGATCTGGTAGCTCAGGTTCTTCCACTAATCCAGGTCAGCAACCATTCCAGACACAGGCTTTATCCTGCAAGTCTCTGTGAGGACGTGCAGCAGGAAGTGCCAAGTTATTATCCTCCTTTACAACTCTGAGTGAAATCTACACAAGGATGCAATAAAGTTAATTAGTAGGTGTTGTCTTTCACTTAGAGGTAAACCTGTGGCTTCTTGGGGCTTGCTTCTTTACTCAAGGGGGAAAAAAATAGAAGCATTATCAGACATTGAGTATATCTATCAAAACAAGGACTGCAGACATGCAAGTGAGGACCTGAGCTATATAGAATCATAGGATCACAGAATCATTTAGATTGGAAAAGACCCTTAAGGTTCTCGAGTCCAATCATTCACCTAACACTGCCAAGTATGTGCCCTTTTTAGCTTTCTCTCCATGGCTGCACAAGAGCAACTTGGTAAGTAAGTAGAGCTCTGGGACACAGGACCACAGACTTGTGTTCGTTCTGGTTACTTTATGCCTTTCATTTTTGTATAGCACTTAGGACTGCAAGATAATTCAGGTTGGAAGTTCAACCTCATGCTCAAAGCAGACATGGGAAGGCTATACCTGGGTCCTCCCTCTTTCCCTCTGTTACCTTTTCCCTCTCTTTCTTTGCACTGACATTAGCTTTCTTGCAAGTTCTTCTGTCACACACTCCATGGTTCTCACTCTTTTGCCTATCATTTTTGGTGTAGGCATGGGTCACAGCCAGTAGCAGCTCCAGATCAAGTGTGCAAAGTCTGTGAAGTCCCCAAGGGTTTGGATATTTTCCAGAGTGAAACTGAACAAAGACAACTGTTTAGGCATGAGGATTTTCCTTAGTGCCTTAGTCCTGGCAAAGCAGCCAGTGCCAACCAAACAACATTTCTTTAGCATCAGCAGCCTTGCCAGGTCATGTCCATTTCTTAGTGCAGTGTGTTCAAACAAAGGGTAAGGAAAGAACAGTCCTGATGCACTCATCCTTCCCTCTCTTCCCTGTTACCAAAGCAAGCTGGGTAACTGAAAAAACTCTCACAGATGTTGCTTTGCAGGTGTCATGGATGGAAATTCCAGCGTCACCTCACCCTGGCAGAAGGCAATCACCCATTTCATTGTGGAAAACATCAAAAGACGCTAGAGAGAGGAATCAAGAAGAAAGAGAGATTTGCAGCTTAGTCCTCTCATACAAAACTAAAAGGGGAAAAGGGAAAGAGGGAAAGGAAAAGAGAAAGAGGGAAAGGAAAAGAGAAAGAGGAAAAGGGAAGCATTGATCAGAAATGCTGCTCTTACCACTAAGCATATGCTTGAATTGGTAACAAGGTACCATTCCCAGAAAGGTTTGGACCATGTACTGGGTCTCTTAAGGAACTGGTGACGGACTGCAAAGTCTGTTTCCTCTCGTCCATTTCAGACATTCCTAATTGTAATGGCTGATGAGCAGTTCTAAGACTTTTTGCAGGTTTTACCCAGAGAAGTTTTAGTAATAGAGAACACACTCCTAACACTGCAGATTTGCCAGTATTGCTATTCAACAGTATTTGAGGGTTCTTAAAAATGGTTGGGTCTACCTTATCTGGAAATATCCCAGGAACAGTTTGCCTCTGGATCCTTTGGAATTTTCTTTGGATAACCATGGGAAGCACCTCCTTGAGGACCCCTGCTGAAAATGTACTAAGTGCCTGACTTAGCCAACTTCCTAGCTAATCTCAGTTGATTCCTTTTACAGTCAATGTAGAGAAAGAAGTCACCTTAGAGAGAGACAAGAGTAAAACAGTAGCTAAGCCCAGCAACTTAATGCTGAAGCTGTACACTCGTGAAACTAAGGTCAGGTCAGTAGCCATTGGTAACCATTATCATTCTGCCGTTGTTAGTGGTCTACATGAAATGAGGATAAGTAATATTTTCATACTATAAAAGTATCACTTACCTCTAGACAAACACCCACATCTTGGGGAACAAAAAAGAGAAGTTAGAGATGTGTGCACATCTACGGGGGTATGATATAATAGGTATCACAGAAACATAGTGGGATGGCTTCTATGATTGGAGTGTTAGAATGGAAGGTTACAGGCTCTTTAGAAAAGACAGGCCCAGCAGGCAGGGAGGTAGAGGTGCTGTTTATGTTAGGGATAGGCTGGAGAGTATGGAACTCTGTCTGGGGACAGGTGAGCAGACAATAGAGAGCTTGTGGTTCAGGGTTAAAGGGAGAACAGCGATGGGAGACATTATTGTGGGGATCTGTTACAGACCACCTGATCAAGAGGACTCT
>WYDI02034786.1:0-12074 GCA_009867235.2 Psittacus erithacus
GGCTGAAAGTCAAAACCACAGCACTGCACCAGCTACTAAGAATGAGAAAAATGACTGCTACTGCTGAACCCAGGACAAATGTCCTAACATTGTCTCTCCAAAATCCATTTATACTTTAAGTATTACTTAAGTTTCATATTTTTTTAATAAGAAGGCATACACAGTCTAATTATTTTACAACTCTAATTATTTTACAATTGTGCGTCTGTGCATGGTCATGTCTGAACAGCTGGTGAGGGGGAAAGAAAGGGTATGTAAACTTGGTTTAATGTTGGGAATAGATTTACACACTGTAAAGTGGAAAAAGTAAACTAGAATGGCAACGTTACTCTCAAACTAAAGTCTTGATCTCTGACAGAAACCAGTAATACTTTTCAGGAAGCATGGATTTTAAAACTGATACTTAGGGTGGGATACCCTTCCAAGTCTGCTATACTTTGTGGTTAAATTGTTTCTTAAGCAAAAAAATATTTCTTTGTATTGTAAGAATACATGGTTGGTGGAATTTTTTAACCATGGAGTTGTTCACTTTCTGTCCTGGTTTCAGCTGTAACAGTTATTTTTCTCCTTCCTAGCAGATGGTGCAGTGCTGTGTTTTGGCTTCAGTGTGAGAATAATGCTGATAACACATCAATGTTTAAGTTGTTGCTAAATAATGCTTACCCAGATCAAGGACTATTCAGTCATATGCTCTGCCAGTAAGGAGGTACACAGGAAGGCGGGAGCAAGCAGAGACAGGACACCTGACCCAAGCTAGCCAAAGGGGTATTCCATACCACAGTGCATCATGCCCAGTATATAAACTGAGGGGAGTTACCCAGAAGGGCAGATCACTACTTGGGTCAGGCTGGGTATCAGTCAGTGGGTGGCAAGCAATTGTATTGTACATCAGTTGTGTTTATTGGGTTTGGTTTTTTTTTTTTAACTTCTCTTTTTAGTTGTATATTCTTTAACCTTTTCATTTCCCTTACCATTATTATTATTGGTGGTAGCAGCAGTGGTTTGTGTTATACCTTAGTTACTGGACTGTTCTTACCTCAACCTGTGGGATTTACATCCTTTCAATTCTCCTCCCCATCCCTCCAGGAGTGAGGAGGAGGAAGGGAAGGAGTGAGAGAGGCTGGGTTTAAACCAGTCCTCTGTGGCACTCAGGTGGGTGTGAGAGACTGAACTGAATCCACTGTCCATTGTCTCAAAGTTTAGTATTTGAAGCTGAGATGGGATTCCATGGACCATGGTCTCAGAGATGGGTAGGAGAAGTTGAGATAAGATCCCAAATTCCATTGCCTGAGAGAAGGGTGTGAGAAACTGAAATAGGACTCCACTGTCCATTGCCTGAGAGATGGGAGGGAGGAGCTGAGATAAGCAAAACAGATTCACACAGAGAACATAATATGGTCTCATATTACATACAGAATGTGTAATATGTGCCATTAAGAACAGAAGTACTCCCGCCAATTCATAACAAAAGGTAACCATCAGGGAGGACATCCTCCAAGAGGACAACTCCAAGGACACCTTCATCGTGGCACCTCCAAGAGGACACCCCCCATGAGGACACCCACCCACCTTCGACGACTACTACAGACTCCTGGGAACACTCCGCTCTGATGCCGACTACAGACCCTGGAGGACTCCCACCACCTCTGATACCAACTACGAACCTCTGGGACATCACTGGATCCATGGTGCTGACTATCTCTATCTCTCTCTGAAGCCCAAATTCTTACTTCATTTCTATCTTTTTTACATTCTGTCCTATCACTATCTCTTTTTTCAATAATTTCCTTTTTTATCATAATTGTATTTTTGTAATAAACCAACTGATCGATTACGGTACTTGACCTTATTCGCATCTTAATTTCTCTCTTAGGATCATGAATGAAATGGGTCTGGCACTGGGGTTTTCTCCAGTTGGACCCTGATGTTAAATTGGTGTCATGGACAGGATCCCTTGCAGTGAAAAGTACCGTTATGCCATGTAAAGTGTAAGGTATAATGGGAATACCTCTCAGGGATGTAAAGGGTAGATTTTGCTGAAACAGACGTGCTGCCTCCCTGAAATGACTACCCTAACCTATTGCTACATTTCACTTGCTTTGTGTTACATGCCTAGCATTCAGGAACTGAAGAGGTGGATTTTGTTAAAACAAAATGTGCTGCCTTCCTGAGATGACTACCCTAACCTATTGCTGCTCTGTATTATGTGCATACCTCTCAGGGACTAAAAGGATGGGTTTTACTGAAGCAAAACATGCTGTCTCCCTGAGACAATTGTTCCATTCAGAAATGAATAGCGGTGAAGCTGCACTTCAGGGCAGAGATGTATTGTATGGTCTTTTAGAGAAACGTAATGCTCACCCCTCTCTGGCAGGGGAAAGGTGGGCAAAGAGAAATTGGCATAATTTGCAAAGTGTAACAGAGCGAATAAACGCTCTGCAAAAGGAGGCAAAACTGCTGCCTGGAAAGGGTAAATTGATTGTCTGTGCCATATTGGGCACCAGCTTGGCTGCTGCAGTAGAGGCTAGAGAGGAACAAACAGCTGAATCTCAGTTCATACAAACTTTACAAGACCTGGTCTGAGCCCTGCAGGACCAGGTAGTTAACTTAAAACAACAGTTAGACAAGGAGAAAAATCAGGCTAACTACTTGCAATTAGCCCTGAAAAAGCAACTCCTTGCAGGGAAAAATGCCTGTATTTGCAGCAGGCTATTTACAACAGCATTTGAGAATTTTAAAGATTTTGAATATCCTCTGAGTACCTTTGATACCAGCCTGCTCCTTTTGCTGGGAACCAGCATGCTTCTGCATATGCTGCATGCATTTTGCCTATGGCCATACAACCCTGAACAAGCCCCACCGTATAATAAACTGTCAGACAGTGAGAAGCAATATGCCTTCTTTACTGATAGGTACTGCCATATTGTGGGAAAGCATTGAGTTTGAAGGCAGCTCTATGGAGTTCCCTACAAGTTGCAGAAACTGCTGAAGGAGAGGGTGAATGGAGTCAGTTTGCCGAGGTGAAAGCCATCCAGCTGGCCTTGGACGCTGCTGAACAAGAAAAGTGGCCAGTACTTTATCTCCATACTGACTCATGGATGACGGCAAATGCCCTGTGGGGGCGGTTGCAGCAATGGAAGCAGAGCAACTGGCAGCGCAGAGGTAAACCCATCTGGGCTGCTGCACTGTGGCAAGATATTGCTGCCCAAGTGCAGAACCTGGTGGTGAAGGTACTCCACGTAGATGCTCATGCACCCAAGGGTCAGGCCACTGAGGAGCACCAGAACAACCAACAAGTGGATAAAGCTGCTAAGATTGAAGTGGCTCAGATGGACTTAGATTGGCAACATAAGGGCAAATTATTTTTGATCCAGTGGGCCCATGACACCTCAGGCCATCAAGGGAGAGATGCAACATACAGATGGGCTCATGATTGAGGGGTAGGCTTAATAATGGACAGTATTGCCCAGCTTATTCATGACAGTGAAAAATGTGCTGCAATTAAGCAAGCCAAACATTTAAAGCCTCTCTGGTATGGAGAATGATGGCTGAAGTACAAATATGGGGGGGCCTGACAGATTGACTATATCACACTCCCACTGGCCCGCCAAGGCAAGCGCCATGTGCTTAGTAGTAATAGTAGTTTTGTATTGTACTTTAGT
The DNA here is from genome assembly GCA_009867235.2 of Psittacus erithacus. Classification (NCBI taxonomy): domain Eukaryota; kingdom Metazoa; phylum Chordata; class Aves; order Psittaciformes; family Psittacidae; genus Psittacus; species Psittacus erithacus. The sequence continues at coordinate 3,663 of WYDI02034786.1, forward strand.
TATTGGACTGCTCTTATCTCAACCCATGAGGTTTACATTCTTTTGATTCTCCCCATCCCACTCAGAGCAGGGGTGAGTGGGTGCATGGCTCTGAGCTACCACCTGGGCTTAAACCACACCTGCCTTTTGAACTTTTGTAAACTTTATCCACAATGTCTTCAACATAATTCCTTGTGACTGTAGGAATCCTGAGAGCAGCAAAGATCAGTACATTGGATAAAGGCTAGGAGTCCTCTTTCTCATTTAGGTGTTGCTGCTTTTCTGATTGCAATTTCATTTTTCCTTTCTTCAGTTTCTTCATTGCTAAGCCAGATGTAAATACAGTGTCCCTCACAATGCAGACTGCTGGATGAAAGGTGATAAGAAAGGGCAGTAAATTCTTGTTATTGCAGGGGGAGGACTCTACAAAAGCTAATGTTAGCTGTCTGGGCTCAAGGAGATGAATTTGAAAGAAAGCGGAAGCAAGGGTAATTTGAACCGCAAAGCTGTGGAAGCGCCTGACAGGTGAGTTTCTTCCTTCGTATCAGGTTTGAATTGTAAGCTGCTACAGTCTGACACCATGGATCCTCACTAAGTACAACAGGAAAAAGAGTTGAAGCTGTGTGGAATGAGGGAGGTTATAACATTGGATAATGGATATTTGGTTAACCATAGTAATCGGAACTATGGATTTGGACATAAATATGTATTTCAGTGAGTTTTGAGAGCCTTGGAGCTTTTAGAATCTTCATTTTTCTGCCTCAAGGAAAAAAATATAGTGGAAGCGGAATTACTGTGATCATGTATCTTTTTGTTATGATTGATTTTAGATAAGGGAGGAAAGAATGCTCAGCCAGTGCTAGTTTAAATATCTGTAGAACTAGTAATAGAAATGCTTAATAACTCTTTGCCTTGTTTAAACAACTCTGTATATGAACTTGATTACAAATGAATTAGTAAAGCTAACCATGTGAAATGATTTAAATTAGCCCTTTAAATTAGTGAATATCTAAGGTCTGGCACTGCATTTATTGAAACAGGGCAATCAGAATGGACTTCTGCCAATACCAAATGTGTCTGGGTTTTTTTCATTAAAATAATTTAAATCCAACTAAACATTTGTATATCACACAGCGCATGCTTCTCATTCTAGCTGTGCAGATGAGTAGTTTGAGATACTTATCTCGTACAAGGCTTACTTCTGAACATAGGTCTAATACTGAGGTTTGTTAAAAAGTGAGTATAAAATTCTTGTATGCCTCAAGTTGAAAAGGATAATTTACAGCAGGGTAAGTGCCTCTTCCAGAAAGAAACTTTTGTTTGGAGAGCTATGTAGTTTGCTGAAAAACATTGCAGAGTTTCATGGTTAACACCTGAAGAATACACTGCATATTAAATGTATGAAGCATACTGGTTAGAAATTGCATTCGTATGGACTGTTTGCCCTCCAAGCCTAGCTAGATGTCAGCTGATGACAAACTCAGCTTCATTTCACTGACAGAGTTACATTACTGTGGTAACAATAAGTGACATCACTGAAGAATGCACCTCCAGCATGGGCTGGGGTTCTTTTCTTTCTTCTGCAGCGGTATCATGTGTGTGCAGGCTGCTTGCTGTCAGTAGAATCTCCCTGTTTACTGAGTCCCAAAAAGCAAAAGATTGAATAAACCCCAGTTTCTGGTTTGCTGTTGTTAAAGTTGGCAAATATAAATCTGATGAACATACAGAGAAAGGCAGAGCTTCTGAATGAAAAACTGTGTTTTATTTTTTTTTTCTCTGCTTCACAAAGAATTGTAGAATCATAGAATAGTGAGGGTTGGAAAGGACCTTAAGATCATCTAGTTCCAACCCCCCTGCCATGGACATGATTATACTGTTGAGACAGCATCACATTTCAGTGATTGCCAATGGAAGCATGTATAATGGATGCATGTGTTTCAGTCAGAGTCTGGGCTCCTCGGACGACATCTTGATCATAATTTTGTTTTATTTGATTACTGTTAATTTATTTTCTAAAAGTTGAGCAGACACTAACTGCCAGCCCTCAAACTGGTTGAAGTCATGCAGGCTAGCACCAAATTCTGCCCTGAACCCTAACTGAGCTGCAAGCTGCACAGTCCTTATGCTGACAATTGCATCTGTGACTCCAGCTTTAAAAATCCACACAATGAGCATGCTAGGAATTTCATCACCATCAGCTGGGGATGCTGGGAAAACACTTGCTTAGGACAGTGGCACCTTTGTCACAGACTTGCAGTGTAACAATGGAGGGCTATAGAGTAGAGGAAATTGACAAATTTTATGAAAATTACAACGGAAAAATAGAACAATCTTTTATTTCAGGAGCAGTGATCAGGCCACATCTGTGTGGCCCTGGCTCATATTCCCTTTACCTGCTTTCCTCATTACATCCCATTTTGTTTCCTGTTTTACTGACTCTTCTTCCTACTTAGTGCAATTATAGCACATTCTTTATCTAAATGGAATTATTTCTATATCTGTGTCCCAATGGGAGTGTGTTCTAAAGAAACAAAGCTGGAAATCAGTTCACCTCTGTCCCTACTGGCCTTTTGTGTCAAGTGGTAGGTTTTTTTAACCCCAGATGGGATTGCCTCTCAGTCTCTAACTCCTTTATTCAGGTTTTCTCAACTTACAAAATAATGTATCATTTAAGATAAAAACAGTTAAAATTTACATTACCAAAATATAAGCATGAGTATCACGGAAGGTCAATTGACCTAAAGCACAGTCCTAAATGAGTACAGCATTTACCTTTTAGAGGAGGAAGTGAGATAAAAGTGTTCAGAACATCTTCCATGCATTACACTACCTAGCATCAGCTGCTGTGCTGCTTGCATGTGAACCTGTGTGCATTTCTCAGCGAGCTTCACACTACTCAGGGAAAACTTCTCTGCACGTATTAGTCATGCCAAATTCTCTTAGGAACTGGATCCGTCTTTCCTGCTTTTCTTCTCTGTCTTCCCCTAGGACAGTAGGCATTTGATGTAATCAAGGAATGCAGCAATAGACCCAAAATGCAAGAGCTCCAAGATTATCCCAGGGTTTGATTGATTTTTTTTTTACTGTCATTATCAAAATTCTAATTTCAAACCGTCCACGATAGGATTTTTTCAGCACTTAACCACAGCTCTTTCAGAAGTTGACAGTGTTCAGGGTCCTTCACACTGCAGAAATTCAGGTGTCAAGAAAGCAAATTATAGAAGCTTCTTGATTATTTGGACTACCACCACAGAAAAAGGGGCATACACGTGGAAAAGAAGCACACAAATATCCTTTCTTATTCTCAGCTGTGACAATGAATTTGTAACTCTTTACTTCTGGCTCTGTCAGTAATGTCATGTCATGTCAACCTAAGGAACTGAAAAGCAGATTGTATGAAAATTGTACCTGAATAAACTGATATTTAAATCATTTGTCTATTTGTTACTCTTGAGATGAATTTGTGCTAAAACACAGAGGAAACTGTGTACTTCATTGTTTTTACCTCCCTCTCCAGAGATGCAAAGTGATCTTTTATATTTGCTTATTTGTGTCTATTTGAGAATGAAGGAATATGTTCAGCAATAGTTTTTTGAGTCCAGTTATAACATTTATTTTGAGAAGACATGAGTGTCACTCACATGAAGCTGTCACTGCTTACATATCTTTTATGTTTTAATGGAATGAAGGGACACTGGAATTCCCAGGCATTCAAAGGACCCGGAAAAAGTGCTCTAGTGCATGCCAGTGCTTAAAATTACCTCCACTTTGATATGTGATCATTCATAATACTGCACCTCTCTTTCCAGTATTTATGTTTGAAATGTCAAGATTAAGGTTTTCAGTGATAAATTTTCCAGACTTCTCTCAGTTTGCTTCCTTTTACTGGAAGCAGGGGCACAAAATCCTTCAGCTTCCTTGGAAATCTAGGAGCTGTCAGATTTTCAGCATCCTTTTTCAGTTACGACCGTAATGAAGCAGCAACTGATAAATCCCTTGACATACAAGGTCTAGTGATTTCCATCAAAGAGAGGCAGCACCCAAACCTAGCTCCAATCAGTTCATTTTTGGATGACTTGTTTTTATGAGTTTCTGAAGGATCATTTTGATTTTTCAGGTTTTGTTTTTAAAGCATATGTATGCATTTGGAAATCTATCACATTAATTAGAAAGAACAAACTAAATTATGAGGATGTACCCGTTGCAGCTTGTAAACTGCAAGCAAAAATTCAGCATTTCAGCGAACTTGTTTACTCTATTTACAAATCTCTTCTGTCTTCTATACAGATGGGATTAAAGTGGACTAAGAGAGGCAGCAAAGACTGCATGTGGATAAAAAATGTCACCCTAGTAATATTCAGGAGCCTTCCTGAACAGTGCCTGCCTTGCTTGGGCTGCCCTGCATCGTACCCTACCCTGCATGGAATGACAGGGTAGGCTGCAGACAAAGACAGAGCTCTGCGGTTGTGTCTGCGAAAGCACTGTGAAGAGCTGAGCAGAACCAAGGATGTACCCTGAGGTCCACAAGTCCCTGGTTCTCAGTCAGAGTTGTTTGCAGTTTCTGTTTCTCACCTCATCCTCCTCTTGTCCTCATTTCCCCACTTTCAATGCTCTGAGTTTTCAAAGGAATAGATGGACAATGCATGCAGCGAAGGTCTTCAGAAGTCACCTTCCACCATCAGATGTTGAGAGCAGGGCCAAAACTAGCAGGAGACATTGAGCACTGAGCAGTCCACCTTGGGCTCTCATGCAAGACAGAGATGTCAACAGACATCCTCAGCAAAACTGTTCCCTAATCAGATCACTTTCTCTGAACTCAGAGGTCCTGCCCCAGCAGGGAGCCTGTCTGTCTTGAGGGCAGACCCCATGCAACTGTGTGCAGGGGTGCAGTGCTCCACATGACCAGCGGCACCCCAGTGCAAACCCTGTGGACACTGTGTCCTGCCTGGAGCTCTGGACAGGACAGAAGTTGACAAACTGGAGAGGCTGAGAAGAGTCCACCCAGATAACAGGAGTGGAGACCTCACCCTGTAAGGAGGGACCCACTTGTTTGCAGGGGTACTTGTCTTTAGTTTTCTTTTTGTCTCTCTTTGGATTTTTTTGCCATGCTTGGGTTTTATGGCCATGAACAGTAGATGTCTCCCCAAAAATGCACCCCTCCCACACACACTTGGAAAGGTTCTGGAGAGACAAGATGACAGCATGCGTTGATGGCATTGCTGTTTCTACAGATGGGCGACCTGGGGTCAAAAGCTAGCTCGACTCAACTTGAGCGTCATTATACTTTCTTTCAGAACTAGTGTTGATAGGATTCAGCTTAGAAGATGAAACTTTCCTACCAAAGCCCTCCTGGTACCGTAACTCTGGATTGTTAGGAGAATGTGAGTGCACAGGGTATGTGCAAAGAGGTAACATTTGAGCCTATGACTTTTGTCAACATCTGCATTTTCCAGAACTCATGTTTCTTATCCCTTCTCCTTTGGTGATATTTCTGCCTTTCTTCTCTCACTTCACCTTTGTCCTGGAGCAGAGATATTGTACAAAGTGTTAGAAGTATCCTGCCATCCCTACTCAAAGAAAACCTTTTGGTAGAAAAATGTCCATGCAGTACTTCACAATCTTCCCTTTGTCTGGGAGAAGTAGAGACGGAGGTGCTGATCTCTTCTCCCTGTTATCCAGTGACAGGACATGTGGGAACAGTTCAAAGCTGCATCAGGGGAGGTTCAGACATGACAGTAGGAAGCATTTCTTTACAGAGAGGATGGTTAAACACTGGAACAGACTTCCTAGAGAGGCAGTCAATGCCCCAAGCCTGTCAGTGTTCAAGAGGCATTTGGACAATATGTTTAATAACATGCTTTAACTTTTGGTCAGCCCTGGAGTGGTCAGGCTGTTGGACTAGGTGATTGTTGTAGCTACCTTCCAACTGAAATGGCTATCATGCTATTCCATTCCATTCCATTCCATTCCATTCCATTCCATTCCATTCTATTCTCTTCCGTTCCATTTTGTTCCGTTCTGTTCTGCTCTGTTTGTCCTGTTCTGTTTGTTTGTTCTGTTCTATTCCGTTCTTTTCCATTCGATTCCATTCTTCCCCCCACATCACAGTGTAGCAGACTGTGGGAGTATGGATGCTTTCTTATAGCATGCCTCAGTCCTTGTCGAGCAAGGGCTTGGCCGAGCTTTCAAAATCTTATTACACTGCATGTGACTGAAGTGATTCCTGAACTCCATATTAGCGATACAACTGACCTCTTTTTGCGATCATGAGATTTTCCTCCCAGTACCTTTGTTGGCATGAACAATAAGCTGAAGGTGCAGTGAAATCAGGTGAACATGGTGGCTTACTATTTGTAAAGTGTTGCAAAGTCTCTAGAAATAAGGATTAAATAAATCAGACTGGAAAAAATCTCTTTTCTGCTTGCTTAAGGTGAGTAATTTTGATGGTTTTGTGTAAAACACACCTTTTCCCATTATCAACACAATAGAAGAAGGATTAACGGGTTTGTTCTGGGCATATGGTGGGCCTCTTTATAAAAAAATTCCCAAATAACTTTCTCAAGCTGCTGTTCAACTGCAAAGGAATACTTACAATCATCCTCATTATTATTATTATTATACTGCCAGCACTACCATCACAATTATCCATCAAAACATCCAATATCTCAATTGTAGAATATCCCAAGGGACATGCTAAAAAGAAAAATCCAATTTCTAATTATCCTATTCTAGCTAAAGTGCTCCCATTATTAGAAGGCCTGTTCTACAACATCTGAGAGACTGAACCGTTTTCAGAAACGCTGTCAGATAAAAGCTGGTGCAGCTGTTTTTAGCTTTGAAATGGAAAAAGTGGAGATGGCAGGTACAGAATGGCCAAACCAAACAGATAAAACCAAACCTACCAATACTACAGCTGAAGGACACAGCTAAGTGCCAAGGACAAATAGTTTATTCTTTGTTCAAGTCTCAAAGCTTTGTGCTCACACAGCATGAATACTTGTTGAGCTTTACTTCACAGACAAGCAGAATGTTCTTTAAAGACCTCTTTGCTTTCATATGGTGAGATATCAAGGAAAAGAGGGGCTTTTAAAGTCCATTGCTGCTAAGGGGATGCCCTTAAAATATTTCCAGTTAGCAAGCATAGAATTTGTGTAGAAGAACCTGATTCTCACAACATTTCCTCACTGAGTTCCCCATCAGGACTGTTCAAAGAGGCATCCAGAAGTCTCTTTGAGCCATAAGACGTTTGAAGAGTTTGTTACTTTCTATGTTTGGTGACATTTTTATAACACTGAGACAAGAAGAGAGGCTTTTTTAATTCTACTTTATTTCTTTATGACAAACCTGGGGACATAATTCTGCTCTCATCTGCTCTTTGTTCTTCTTTCTAACATTGTTTTGCAATTGACTTTCTTCTATGGTAAGAGACATCAAGTTCCAGAAAATTAAAGTTATGGTGTGTGCACTAAGTGTGCTACTGAGCTTGAGCAAGTAAGTGTTGTAAGGTATGAAGGGAAGCGGTGATTCATCTCAGCTTAGGAAGGAAACAGTCACCTGGCAGTAGCAGCTTTCAAAAGGTTTATTATTTGTATTACAAAATCCCTGCTGCAAACCTCAGGGCAAGATCTTACATAAACATAAGGTGGGTTTAATTTCTATTACTTCTAAGCAGGTTGATTTGACTTACTCATGCCTTCTTCCCCCCCACCAACAAGAACAAGGATACGTGTGCAAGTGGTGTTTTCAGCATCACTGGTGTGCAACTCAGCAATCCTAAGAAATTTGACTGCCTTGTGCATCCATGGCAGAAGTTTCTTAGCATTACAGGCTGTTTTATTGGAGGGCTAACAGGAAAGGAGTGACATAGGAGGTGTGCTGTAGCCTTATTGCACTCCTCCTGTTAGCAAGATGCAAAGTCCTCTGCTGATGAGCTGTTGTCCTGGGTTCAGCAGTAGCAGACATTTTTTTCTCCTTCTTAGTAGCTGGTGCAGTGCTGTGCTTTTGACTTTCGGCCTGGGAACAGTGCTGATAACACTGATTTTTTTATTTGCTGCTCAGTACTGTTCACTCTGACTAAGGACTTTCTGAGTCTCATGCTCTGCCAGGGAGGAGGGGTAGCCGGGAGGAAGCACAGACAGGACACCTGACCCAAACTAGCCAAAGAGGTATTCCATACCACAGCACGTCATGCCCACTATATAACTGGGGGCAGTTACCTGGAAGGATTAGATCACTGCTTGGGTTGTGCTGGATATTGGTCGGCGGGTGGTGAGCAGTTGTATTCTCTTCCCTTCTTATTTCCCTTCTGTTGTGGTTTAAGCTTATTCGCAAACCAGACAAAGCATGTAGCTTGCCCGTTTTCCCCCCACAACCTGTCCTTCCCCCCACCTCCCCCAGTCCCGGAGGGATGGGGAGGAGAATCGAAAGAATGCA